>JANHAO010004707.1:0-23770 GCA_026873985.1 Saraca asoca | reverse complement strand
ACAAAAAATATAATAATTGAATTGCCATTAAAACGTAATATAATGTATGTAAACAATCATCCCATGATTGGCTTCTAGGGCATACCCAACACCAGAAGCATAGGCCGATGGCCACCAAATGATATGAAGCACTCAATAAGGAAGTAGATAAGTTGTTAGCAAACAAGTTCATTCGGGAAGCTCACTATCCCACTTGGGTGGCCAATTCTGTCCTTGTGAAAAGGAAAAATGGGAAATGGAGAACTTGTATCAACTTCATAGATCTTAACAAGGCTTACCCCAAGGACAGTTTCTCCCTACCAAGGATTGACTAGCTGGTAGACGCAATGGCAGGGCACGAACTTCTTAGCTTTATGGATGCATACTCAGGATACAACCAAATTCCTATGGCCCCTCAAGATAAAGAACACACTTCATTTATTACTGACTGCGGAATATACTTTTAGAAGGTAATGCCCTTTGGACTAAAGAATGTTGGGACAACCTACCAGTGGCTGGTAAACATGATGTTTAAAGAGAAAATCAAAAAGATGATGGAGGTGTACATGGATGATATGCTGGTAAAGTCAGAACGAGTCACTGACCACATCCGTAACCTAGGGAGATGTTCCAAATCTTCAGAAAATATCGAATGAAGCTAAATCCACAGATATGTGCATTTGGGGTCGCTTCTAGGAAATTTCTTGTCTTCATGATAAGTGGCAGGGGGATTGACGCCAACCTTGAGAAGATCTGAGCTTTGCTTGATATAAGGTCCCCTACAGGGCCTAAATATGTATAGAGCCTGAATGGCCAAGTTACGACGCTAAGTAGGTTCATCTCAAAGCAACAGATAAGTGTGTCCCTTTCTTCAACGTCCTAAAAAGGGCAAAAAGATTTGAATGGATAGAGCAATGCAAAGTTGCCTTCTAATAGCTAAAATAGTATCTCAAGCGAGCTCCCCTTTTGTCAAAACTGAAGGAGCGTGAAAAGTTGATCGTCTATCTAGGGATATTCCAATACGCCCTCAGCGTAGCTCTAATGCAAGAAGAAGGGGGGCTCAGTTTCTCATTTCTTATGTGAGCAAGAGATTACTGGATATGGAGATAAAATATTCCCCGATGGAGAAACTTGCTGACTACCTAGTAATCCCCTCAAGAAAGCTGTGATCCTATTTCCAAGCATACAGCATAGAGGTGTTGACGTAGTTCCTATTAAGGCAAGTCCTACAAAAAATGGATGTCTCGGGATGTCTCCTTAAATGGGCAATTGAACTAGCCTAATTTAAGATTAAATTTAAGCCTAGACAGGCAATTAAAAGGAAAGCTTTGGCAGATTTCATAGTAGAATTGACCAGCCCTATGCAAGAGGAGGTGAAGGCATCGAAACTTCCATGCTGGGAGCTATATGTTGATGGGTCATCCAGCAAGCAAAAAGTCGGGGCAAGGGTGCTTCTTATCAGTCTAGAAGGGCACAAAATCCTCTGTGCGCTAAGGTTCGACTTTCAAGCCATGAACAATAAAGCTGAATACAAAGCTTTGCTAGTTAGACTATGATTAGCCAAAGAGGCTCGAGTTGAGAAAATAAGGATTTTCAATGACTGTTGGCTCATGGTTTATTACTTGTAAGGAGAATACCAAGCTCGAGGCTTAAAAATGGCTACCTACTTATAGAAGGTTTAGGAGATGTTAAAGTCATTTCAGCACTATGAGGTCGACCAAATACCATGGGCCCAGAAAGCACATATTGATGCCTTAGTCTACCTTGCTACGACTAAGAATGCTGATTTCCTGGGAGCAATCCCGGTAGAACTCCTATTGTCCCCAAGCATAGAGCAAGAGGATGTAGTCTTGACAATTGCCAAGACACTAGGCTCTTAGATGAATCCGATCTTGGACTATTGCAAGAGGGGAAGCTGCTAGATGATAAGCTCGAGGCTTGAAGATTGTGAATTTGGGCAGCCCGATATTGCATCTACAACAATGTACTATACAAGAGAGGGTCTCCACCTTACTTTTAAGATGCATTGACGGCCTCGATTGTGATATCATCCTTGAAGAAATTCATATTAGCCATTATGGGAATCATGCTGGGGGGATGTCTCTAGCTTAGAAGGCTCTTCGACAGGGATTCTACTGGTTGATGATGAAGCAGGACACAATTGAACTCATCAGGAGGTGCAACAAGTGTCAACAATTCACGACAATCCCGTGAGCCCCACCTACCTACTTGCGACAAATGGTCAATCCATGGCCCTTCACGATCTGGGGGATGGACCTTATAGGACCACTACCTATAACTCGTGGAAACTGCAAGCATGCAATAGTAGCTATGGATTATTTCACTAAATAAGCAGAAGCAAAAGAGCTCGTGGAGATTTCATCCACCAAAGTCATAAAATTTATTTGGAATAATATCATCTACAGATTTAGAGTCCCCCCAACAGATTATAACTAACAACGAGACTCAATTCAATAGCAAGTAGTTCCTCGAGTTCTATAATAATCTTGATATTACGAAGACCTTCTCGATCGTGAACCACCCACAAGCCAACGAGCAAGTTGAGGCTATTAACAAGATAATAAAGCACATCCTGAAGATGAAGCTAGAAGCTAAAAAAGGAGCATAGACAGATGAGTTACCTTAGGTACTATGGGCTTACAGAACTATAGCTTGTAGCACCATCGGAGAAACTCCTTTTGCGATGGTGTATGGCATAGAACTAATTATCCGAGCATAACTAGAAGTGGCATCACAGTGAAGGATCACTTTGATCCAGAAGATAACAATCAACTGCTCCTTGCGAGTTTAGATCTCATGGAGCAAATGAGGGAAAGATCCCACTTGAGAGTCATGACCTACCAATAGCAGGTCATGAGGTACTATAACCGAAGGGTTTAATCCTATAATTATAAACTCAGCAATCTCATTTTATGCTTAGTACTTCCTGGCACACACAAAGCCAATGAAGGACCCCTAGGGCCAAAGTGGGAGGGCCCATACCTCATTAAGAAGGTCATTGGTCATGGAGCCTATCATCTGGCTGACATGGATGGAACAGAATTTCCTCGAGCTTGGAATGCCGTGCACCTTTGACCTTATTACCGGTAGGGATCTGAATCTTGTAAACTACTTAGAACTATGTAAAAACGTACAAGTATTCCTCTAAAATTTTTATGTATGTATCAAATTATTTCTGAACAAGAGTCCAATAAAGTTCCATAAAAGATACTAGCTAGATCGCAATCCATTAGAGTTATTGTAAAAAAAACTTTTCAAGCAGTCGAGTATGAGACCGTAAAAAAGTAAATCAAAATATTGGGAAAGTCCATACAATAGAGCCAAATACATAATTATGATTAGAGGGCGAGAAGTAAAAATCTTGCAAGTTACAAAGGTCGGGGCCTAGGGAATAGGCTCTCCAGGAGCCAGACTTTTATGAGTAGGACCTTCACAAAGTGAAGAGTCAATAGGAGCAATAGTGGGGTTATCAGTCATTAGACCTTCAAAGGCTTCCACAAGCTGAGAACTGCCCTCCATTTAAGTAGAACTCCTAGTAGGGAGAGCCTTGATGGCAAACTCTATATCTTCCTTGGAGGAACAAGCTTGGCTGCCCTCCTCTTCTTGAAATGCTCAACGACCATGAGAGTCACCAAAGAAAGAGAAGTCCAGCTCGGAATGATACTTCTACAAAGTATAGAATAACATAAAGCTAGTCTTGGACTCTACTCTCTTTGCCGCCTCCGTGACCAAGTGGGCAGTCTCTACCCTGACCTTTGTAGCTTCTTCTTTCATTGTTTCCAGCTCTTTCATGATGGCCTCAACTTGTCTTTCGACTTCTTTAGCTGGTAACTTTGCTAAAATAGCATGTTGTCTCAAAATTTTGGCCTATTAAGCGAGCCAATCAACATGTCGAAGAGCCTCATCCAAGTCAATCTTTATTTTGGCCAAGTCATTAGTCATAAGATCGAGATTCAAAGTAATAGCTTTGTGATATGCCATTTCACAGGATAGAGTGACCTTTGCATCCTTGACTTTCCCCTTGAGTTCTAATGTTTTAGCGGTGGCAGTGGCTAGGTCCTCCATGAGTCTCGCATTCTTCTTGCCCTCGGCTTGGAGTGCCTCATCCACCTTTATCATCGTCAACAAATTCTGAAAGGCCATGCAGACAAGTTATATCGTGGAGACAATAGCAAAATAGGGGCATAGAGATATCGCTTACCATTAAGTCGAAGTGGATTCCATTGCTAGCCAAATTCCCAATAGAAAGATCCTCAGACTCTAGCATTATGATCCTCTTGTGAGGACTTAGAATCATATCAATATTGTTTGCTAGAACCCTCACATATTCTTCCATTTTAGAACCAGACTCGAGGGATCACTCCTTGATCCTAACCTTTGGCGCAACCTTTTTTCAAGCAGTCACTTTCCTCTCTTTGTCCGCCTTTCATTTTTTGGCAGGGAACCTAGGAATGGTAGTGACCTTAGCAGCAACTGCCACCTCAAGGTGAGAAGAAGGAGTTGGGTCTTGTGGGGGAGCTATTGTCAAAGTCGAAGATTGGCTTTTGGCTATAAGAGCGATGTCAGCATCAGGGGCCAATCAAGCCTCTTCCTCATCAGACAAAGGGGTCAAAAAGATAAGCTTAATCACTTCCTTGTAGTCACCAAAGTTTGCTGGATCAACTTCTTTTACCCGATAGATTCTTACCTCTTGAGTGAGCTGACATCCAGGCCCGAAGCAAGTTTATGGGAATAGAGAAGGCTCTCATTGAAGCAAAAATTATTCTGAAGATTGTCTGACACAACAAATTGGTCTAGTATTCCAAGATCCTCAGACCTAAGAGCTGGATTCTTGCTAATCCCTTTTGCAAAAAAGAAAAATGAAAGTTAGATTCAAAGAAGCAGATATGAACAAGTTAATAAACTCGCATACCCTCAGCCTACTCACCAGGGATATGAACAAAATTGAAATTCTAAAGATCACATAACGATAGGCATGAGATATAAAACCAGTGGGTTTTATAGTGACCTACGTTGGATCTCCCCCTGGCTTTCCCATGTGGAAGAACCTTCTTATGCTTTGTCAACCATGCCAAAAGATAATATAGCCCATCCATCATGTTTGTACATCTGAGGTGGTACAGATAGCATAAAACCTTGGTCGATGGTGGTGGAAGACCTTTCCTCGAATAAATCAAGGCCAAGGAAACTAGTTAAGTATAAGAGTTCAGGGTGACTTGAAATGGACTAAGTTTCACCCTATTTAGGAAGATAATGATGAATGGGTGAATGGGGAACCTAAGCCCCACAACAAGGTGTGAAAACTGATGGCAATAAACCCCTGTGATGAGTAAGGAGCATAGTCATCTGAGCAAGGCACTATGATGCGACATCTTTTATGAAATCGATATGTTCAGACCACGAACTGGAGATCACAGTAGTGGATGGATGAAACATACAAGCTAAATGCTTGGAGACCAGAAGGTTATCGATCTACACAGTTTCATGACCCTTGATGGGATCAAAATGAGCAGCAAAGCTTCCAATAACCTCACCAATACTTGAGGTTGCCTCATCAGGATGGCGCACCTACTCCACATTCTAAGATGTAGAGTAGATTTATCACTTTGGACCTTAATTCAATGACGGCTGCATTCATGACTTGTGTTCATCTACAGAAAGGAAGAAGAAGTGGTTAGGTCACGACAAGCGGACCTTTCCCAAGAACTAATAATTTTCTACACGACAGGCCATGTATACCCCAAGTCACCATACCTAAGAATTTGAATTCCAACAAGTAGAAGGGAGACTATACGATTGAATCATAATACTTAGAAAGTAAACATAAAATTTGAAATAACAAATCAAAAATCCTATAACGGATCGATCGATTATACCAGACTAGATAGGAAAGAAAGCACACAAATAGACAACACTAGCTAGCACCAGTTGGTAATATACAAGTTTCACACTAACTATGGAATAGTAAAACCCAGAAATCATAAGATGGAGAGAGACTCATCATAGTCAACTGGAGCAAAGTGCATGTGGAGAAGCTTTTCAGGGAGCAAAACTTAGATGATGGCCAGGGAATTAGGAGTGGCGCATGACAATGAGAGATGAGGAATGATTGTAGGAAATGGCAGAGAGAATAACCAAGAAATTGCAATTTCAAATGACAAAATGAGAAGGAGAAGAAAGCCCTTTCAGTATAAGAAACATACATCGTCATCGTTAAGATTTGGAAACCATCCAATTGTCTACAATCCAATGGAAGAAGGCTAATAGTGGCATGACATACGGACCTATCAAGAGCAAGCGTAATCATGACAAATGAGGAGTGAAACCCTAGGAGTCACAGACACGACTCAAGGGGGCATGCGAATCGACTCGTAATACCACATATCACGAATGATGGGACAAAGCCCTTGATTAACCCTATAACCAGGAAGTACCTTGAACATCAGATTCTTGTGAGGATAGTACCGAAGCACTAGCAGAACCAACCTCACCTGATGATCGAGGTTCACCTAGTTAGGTTTCAGGGCCTTACCCGCCTATCGAGGTATGCCCAGTTGGGTTCGAGGAATAATTCTAAAATCCTAACAATTAAGGTTCACCCGGTTGGGATCAAGGGATAATATTGAAATCCTGACCTCACCTGACAATCGAGGTTTGCCCAATCAGGTTTGAGGACCTTACTCGATGATCGAGGTACGCCCAGTCGTGTTCGAGGAACAATTCTAAAATCCTAACAATAGAGGTTGACTAGGTCAAGATTAAGGGATAATATTGAAATCCTGACCTTACCTGATAATTGAGGTTCAGCCGGTTAGGTTTAAGAACTTCACCCAATGATCGAGGTATGCTCAATCAGGTTCGAGGAACAATTCTAAAATTCAAATGATCGAGGTTCGCCTGGTCAGGATCAAGGGATAATATTGAAATCCTAACCTCACCTGACGATCAAGGTTTACTCGGTCAGGTTCGAGGACCTCACCTGATGATCGAGGTACGCCCAATCGAGTTTGAGGAACAATTCTAAAATCTTGACAATTAAGGTTCGCCCAGTCAGGATCAAGGGATAATATTGAAATCTTAACCTCATCTGATGATCAAGGTTCACCCGATCAGGTTCAACGACCTCACCCGATGATTGAGGTACGCCCGATTAGGTTCGAGGAATAATTCTAAAATCTTGACGATTGAGGTTCATCTGGTCAAGTTCGAGGACCTTACCTGACAATTGAGGTACGCTCGGTAGGGTTCTAGGAACAATTCTAAAATCCTGACGATTAAGGTTCACCTAATCAGGTTCGAGGACCTCACCCAATGATCGAGGTATGCCTGGTCAGGTTCGAGGAACAATTCTAAAACCCTAACAATCAAGGTATGCCTGGTCAAGCTTAAGAAAGATAAAACTAAGATAATAAGAAGACATGGCTAACAAACCACAGGAGAATAGCTTGATCATACTAAATCACATTTGTTGATAAAATTACAACTCCCAATTTATGAAGCAAACTGAGAGTTAGGGGGCTTATGTTATGGGTGCTCCCTAAGCAAAAAATAAGCTCACCAAAGACCCAATAAGATGTAAAGACAAAGAGCCCAGATCGGGGTCACTTAATGAGAGTCATTGTCCATACGAGCAAAAGATGAAAGTCGAGCAAGGACTTGGTCTGTTGAGGAAAGCTCCGGCTCGTTGATAGAAGTAAGCACCAAGGACATCCTCTGAGAACCTCGTTGAATGAACCTAGTGAGGTTGATTGAAGTGGCCTTGGGTCGCTAAGGCAGTGAGCCAATAATATGTATAAAAGGCCCAGTTAACTGAAACATATGTCCTTCAATTGACAGATCAACATTTAGAATCGACACATCAGACCCTGGATTCCATAATGATTCATCCAGCATTTATTATCCGATTAAGCATTTAATGCCTAGAGTGGCATATGTAATCATTTTGCTATCTGTAAAATTACACTTGTAACCCTCCCTATGTCTATAAATAGCCATGAAGAACTGCTGCATGGATAAGTAAGAAATTGCAGGTGAACACTCTGCTAGAATAGAAAAAATCTAGCGAGAGAGCATTGCTGAAAGCCTATAAAACTATATAGAACCGTTGTTCCTCAGTTGGAAATGTAGTTCAATGTGGACGTAGGGGCCTAAACAGGCTTTAGCTGAACCATAATAAAACTTTATGTCCATTGTTTCTCCTCCTTCCTCTGTTCTTTTATTTTTCCTGGTCTATACTTGTGTTTTCTTTAGCTTGTAATTTGGGGTTTCAAGAATTGTCTTTGTTGGCTGAAATATTGGATCCTTATAACCAAATTTCACTATCAACAATATGTTAGTGATTTAGATAATGAAATCAAAACTGATTCTAATGATGTTAATGATTTGTATGTTGAAATGTATGATTTATTGGTTAAAACTAGGAAAGACTTAAAGCAACAAGTCAAAATTGAAAAAGAAAACTTGCTGAAAAAGTTAAAGCAATTAGAAAAAGAAAATAGTGATCTAAATGCTTTAGTTGAAAAGTAGAATGAAGGAAAGACATGTGATCAGCGTGAGTCATATAAATCTGAAATAGCTTCATTGACAAAATCACTACAAGTTTTCATAGATAGCAATAGAAGATTTAATATAATGCTAGACAGTTAGAAACAATTAGAAAGTAAATTTGGTTTAGGATAAAAGTAGTTTCAATCCAAAAGGAATTTTAAATACATTACATTTTTTATTGTAACCATAAAGGACATCATATAAAACATTGTCCATATAGAAATGGCACATATATTTTGAAACCAAAAGACAAGCTGGTTTGGTTACCTAAAAGTTATATTATTGATTTTTTCTAACAAGCTTGGACCCAAGATTAGCTAGGTACCACAAAAGAAAAGATAAATTTTTGTTTTGTAGATATGCAGGTAAAATGCTGAAAGGTAAAGTGAAGTTCCTTTGTCTCAAAATTATCATGTTGATAATAATTGGGAAATTGGATTGTATGAAAAGTTAAATTATTTTTAGAAGAAATTTTCTTTTATATTTGAGATTTTATCTTACATTGCAATTACTAACTTAGGCATCAGAGATTTCCCTAAGTTTGTTTTGTAGGTATGTAAAGTGAAGATTGAGTTTCAATGGTATTGAATTGAGTATTACTGGTAAATATATCACTTGTAAATAGTTTTAAGACAAAACTGCATGAAAATTATTTTTAGGATTGTCTGAATCAAATCCTGAATTAATTCAAATTTTTCTAGGTTTTTTATGAGTTTTCGGATCATTTCAAGAATCAATTCGCAATTAAATTTTTAAGAGTCAATTCAAGAATTGATTCAAAAATTTTTCAATCTTTTAGGAACTCTGAGTTTCTCTAAAAACCTTTTATCTACCTCAATGAATTGATTCCACAATTGATTCAACTTTAAAATAATTGATTCTTGAATCAATTCTTCACAGCAATCTTGATGCATAATTTCATAACACAATCGATTCCAGAATCAGTTCAACGTTCTAAAACTTACATATGAATTAATTCACAACACATAAAATACATTATGAATCAATTACCGAATTGATTCACAACCTAATTTTTATACATATCGAATCAATTTGCCCTTATCTAACAGTTACGCCATTCAACCCAGTCGAAACTCTCTTAATTTCTCTCACCAAAATCTCAAATCTCAACTATTTTCACCCAAATTTCTTCCACAGAATTGCTAAAAACACCAAATCTAATAATTCTAACTGTTCAATTACTTTAAAACAACTCAAAATTAGTTAATCCCAATTTCAACCCCTAAAACCCTAACTTTAGAATCATGTTGAAACATATAAAACTCATATTTGCAAAGAAGAAGGATAAGGATGCAGGCTAATCCTATACACGAGTAGGAGAGGCAACACATTTTAAGTCACCTAATGAGTATGCCAACTTTGTATAGTTATCAAATAGGAAAGTAGAACCCCTTAAATGTTTTAGTGACAAATTACTAGAAATTATACATTTGCCTGCTTTGTTAGCAAAATACAAATTAGACAAATTTTTGACACACAAGACAATTACCTACCCTAGGTTAATTAAAATGTTCTATATAAACTTAGTAGCTATTGATGATAAGTTATCATGCTATGTTATGCATAAACATATTATTGTTGATTCAGAACTATTGGCAAATATTTTTGATATGGATGCATCAACCCCTGAGCTTAGTGCAAGATCCATTTCTAACTATAGCAAGGAATCTACTATTAGCTTGCTATTTCCTTATTCCACCTCCAAGGATGGAAGTGGTAAATTGTTTATTACTAGCCTATCCCCTGATGACAATATCCTAGGGGATACTTTCAAGGGCAATAAATTTTACTAAAATTGTGGAAGATGAGTTATTTTTCATGTGGATCATCAAAAATCAACTTGACTTTAACATGCCACATTTTATGCTTAAATATCTGGCAGAATATTCTAGATAGTCAAATATTGGATTCCTCCCTTTTAGTATGATTCTTACACCCATTTTTACAAAATTCGAAGTGCCAATTTTTGAAGAACATCAATTTTATCAAATAAATGCGTCAACTATGATAACTACATCACATTTACATAAGATGCAATTAGAACAGGATGATCAAGGAATATAGAAAAGGGAAAGGGTACAAGTTCCCTAACCCATTAAAGGAGTAACAAGCTCAGGGGGAGCTGGGTTATCTAGTGATAGATTAATTGAAGAAATGCATAGCTTGCATGCACACCTACTAGAACACCTTGACACACATCAGTCACTATTTAAGTCTTTAGAAGACCGCATGGGAAATATGGAAAAAGAAACCCAAGCACACCACAACAAGGTTAATGAGCAGCTCAATACCATAAAGACTCAATTGTATGAGATATCACAACAAATGCAACAATGGGATGCAGAAGTTAAACTTCAAGCAATGGACTTCGAACAAGATCCTCCGTTTGCTTAGTATGTTGTCATATGTTGATTGTGTCATGTATCCCTTGGTCCCTTTCCCACTTTTTTTTTTTTTCATATCTACTCTATTTTAATTTTTTGATGTATTATGATAGATTGTTATGGATTCTTATGTTGAATACTTTGACATTTTGGTTATTATACTTGATATTTTGATGATTATATGGATATTTTGGATTTTTTTACTCTAATGTATGGATTCTAAATTTATTATTTTGAATTTATTAAGCTACTATTTTGATTTTTTGAAGATTTAATTTTTCTTCTCTTTTTAGTAAGTACCAATTTCCTTTTGATGTGCTAAAAGGGGGAGAAAGATGAGATTTTCAAGAATAAAAATTGATTTTAAAAAAAAAGAAAGATGAGATTTTCAAAAACAAGAAAAATAAGATTTTTAAAGATAAAAAAGATAAAAATTTTTATGAAGATAAAATGAGTAATAATAAGGAACATAATTTTTTTTCTTATCTAAAATTGATTTTTTTTTAGAAACTTTAAATCTCATCTAAATTGTTTGTCATCATAAAAAGGGTATATTATTAGCCTAGGAAATCCTAGCTACACATTGTTCTTTAGTTTTGATGATTGAAAAACAATTTTAGTTAATATCATAAGCAATCGATATGCTTGAGTGCTTATTTATTTTGTAGGATTCAAAGTTGATCAAAGCTTGCTCAAAAGATTAACATTAGTTCTATGTTTTTAATTGATTTCATAGGATCTTTCATAAATGAGATCTTATTCAAATTGCTCAATCATATATATATATATATATATATTAAAACAACTTACATTGAGGTAAAATAAATAACTTAAAATGAGTTTTAAATCAAAAGCTTTGAAATAAACTTTTTACATGCTCTTTCACAAGTTAAACTTTTATAAAAACTATTTTTCACTATGTGAATCAATTAACGAATCGATTCATGACTAGAAAACTTGTGAAATAAACTTGAATTGATTCACTAATCGATTCATGAAGAAAACTTTTCTTATCAAAGGTTTGGAATTTTTTTAAATTGATTTCTTAATCAATTCAACACCTGTTTTCAAAACATTATGATTCAATACATTAATTGATTCAAACATGAATTTTTTCACAAGCTGAATTGATTCATAAATCGATTAGTTCGTTATAAGTTTATTATAACCACTACGAATCAATTTATGAATTGATTCAAGGACTAAAAATCAGTTATTTCTATCTCAACTATAAATAAACCAAACCTTATTTTGTTTCATAACTCATTGTGACAAAAATAGAGAAACTCTGAGCTTATACCTTATATATCATTAACTCATTTAATTTCAATGATTCAATTAATCTTTGAGCAATCTAAAGAAGATTTCTGCCTAGATAATTGAGATTTACATATTAATTTATTGTATTGTATCTCTTTACTCTATCTTGATTTACTTTTTAGATTTTTAGGGTTAAGAATCTGGATACAAAGGAAGAGGTTGATCTTCCTTTTGCATCTTTCTAGAATTTGGAGGTTGATTATAATTAGTAAAAGGTGCATTGAATTATTGTAAATCTTCATAACTGTGAGGTTGATCGTAGTTAGATGAAGATATAGAATTTTTATGTCACAGGTCTGTAAAAGCCTAGACAAATCTTATGTATGTAAAACTGGTCTATAGGAGCCCTTTTAAATTCCTATGTTTGTTAATAAAAGTAGTCATATGGTTAAGTATTGATCCACTAGAGTAGACTTGAATTGCAATTTCAATTCAAGCTGAACCACTTAAAATTTTTTGTGTCTTGATTCTTTTATTATTGATTTTACATTTCTGCATATTTTTGAGTTTTGCATAAATTTTGTTATATGAATTTTTGTCATATTGAAATCTGATACAAGATTTGAATAAATTTTATAATTTGGTTTTCTGATATTTCAATCAATAAACAATTTAATTATTAATCCAATACTCTAATATAATTCTTGTAAACAAGAAAGTCTTCTGTTGTGCATATTATATCTAATTACAAATTACTTACATACTACATCAAATTATTGATCATTTGTATATTAAATTCAATTAGAGTTTAATACAAAGCAAAAAAGTATAAAATTCCCTAAAAGGAATAAGGGTAAGATCATAAATCTTATTTTATTTTCTAGGACCAGCACCACCTTCACTGTTGAAGATTAAGATCTTTTTGTTCAAGGATGTATTTTAGGATTTTGTGATATGTGAAAATTTTGTATATTTCTCCATACAAGTAGTGCGTCCATATCTTCAAAGCAAACACTATAGTTGCCATTTCCAAATTATGAGTAGGATAATTTTGCTCATGTTTTTTTAGTTGTTGAAATGCATAGGCTATTACTTTTTCATTTTGCATTAACACACATCCAAGTCTGATTCGTGAAGCATCATAATACACTACATAGCCACCTCAATCAGATGGTGATGTTAATTTTGGTGTTATTGTTAAACATTTTTTTAGCTTTTGAAAGCTTTCTTCATATAGTGGAGTCCTTTCAAATTACACTCCTTTTCTAGTCAACTTAATCAACGATGCAAAAATCTTAGAGAAATCTTTGACAAATTTCTAGTAATATCCAACTAATCATAAGAAACTTTGAATTTCAATATTTGTCATAGGTCTGGGACATTTCTTTACAGCTTCTACCTTTTGAGGATCAAATTATACCCCTTCTTGTGACACCACATGACCAAGAAAGTTGACATTGGTCACCCAAAATTTGCATTTGGAAATTTTCACATAAAGCTTGTGCTCTCACAAAGTCTGTAACACTATTCTTAGATGTTAATCATGTTCTTCCTTACTTTTGGAGTATATCGTGGCATCATCAATAAACACAATCATAAACTTATCTAATAACAGTTTGAAAATTTGATTGAATAGGTATATAAAAGTAGCTGGTGCATTCATTAAACCTAATGACATTATGAGGAATTCATAGTGTCTATAGCGTGTATGAAAAGTAGTCTTGGGTAGATCTTTTGTGCAAATTTTCAATTGATGATCTTTGTCCTCAAGTTTATTTTCGAGAAATATTTCGCCCCTTGCAATTGATCAAACAAATCATTGATACAAGGGAAGGGATATTTGTTCTTAATACTCACATTCAACTGATGATAATTAATACACAATTGCAATGTTCCATCTTTCTTTTTAACAAAGAGCATGGGCACTCCCCATCGTGAAGTAGTTGGATGATTGAAACCTCTATCAATTAATTCCTATAGCTGAGTTTTCAACTCTTTCAATTACAATGGTGCCATTTGATAAGGAGGGATGGAAATAGGTTTCGTACTAGGTACAAGAGTAATAGTAGACTCAATTTCCTTATCCAATGGTAATGTGGGTAAATAATCAAGAAACACATCAAGAAACTCTCGTATCACCATAACCTCACTAAGATTAGTAATAGATTGATCTAGATCTTTTGCCATGGCTAAATAAACTATGCACCCCCTTTTTAACAATTTTCAAGCTTGCACATTTGAAATCAAACTAGCTATCTTAGCTACCCTCTTTACTTGAAATACTATAAGAAAAGACTCATTCACATGACACATGACCATCTTGTCAAAATAATTCATCCACACAGGGTGCTAAAAAAGCCAATCCATACCTAGAATTACATCATAATCAACCATATCTAACACAACTAAACCTGGTTGTCTCCTATTGCCATAGCATAATCTCTAAATAAATAGTTAGCTATAAGTGTTTTGCCAACCAAAATCATCATTATTGTTGTGATTCCATTAGTTTACCAGGTTTATTTATTAACACAACAAATTTCTTCACAATAAAAGAATGAGTAGCTCTAGGGTCAAATGATACCTGAGCTTGTATATCATGTATTTTTGAAATACCTGTGACTATGACATTTGATGCTAGGTCCTCTTGTCTCATAAGATTTTAAACTCTTACTATAGCTTCATTAGGGTTTCTCCCTCAACTGCCTCATCCATCATTCTTGCCAAACACAATTGGTGCCCTCACTAAAGTTATAGATTGTGTTATTAATTAATTTTGAGGTTGAACTTGATAATTTACAACATATTCAGAAGCACTCATATTCATAAGGCATTCTCTTAGTCTATGCCTAGGTTGTCTACATTGAAAACATTCAGTTAGATCTCTTCAACTTGGTCGATAATGATTTGTATTATAGATCTTGCATCGTGGCATATTAGCATTAAGATTTCCTTGATTCTAAGATGCATTTCTTCCATAGAATGGAACAGAAGTAGTAGAGACTGATTGGCTTCCTAAATTTCTTCTTGTAGTTGGATTTCTTTGGATTTCACAAGACTGAGGTGATCTAGTAAAATTCTCTTTGCACCTACTAGGTGGCACACTACAAGCTGAAGTTAGTCTTCCACTTGCTGCAATACTAACTTTCTTAGATCGAGCTCTTTTCTTACTATTAGAAGACATTTACCTTTCACGATGCTCTTTAAATCTCAGTTCAACCCACAAAGCTTGATTCATGGCTTGCTAATATGTTGTGTCTTCATCATCTTTAACTGGATCAAAGTTGTAATCATGGAGCCCCTGGACAAACCTCTCTACCTTCATGGTCTTATTAGTTATTAGGTGAGTAGCTTATTGAGAGAGTCAGGTAAACTAGGCATCGTACTCATTCATTGACAAGTTCTCTTATTTCAGATTTTCAAATTTTTGAGCATTTGCTTGCTAAACACTAGGAAGAAGGAATTGATTAATGAAGTTTTCATGGAAAATTGTCCAAGTTAATAGTTCAGTATCTATAGCTCATTCCTTGATAGTTCTTACATACCAGTAATGCGCTAGATCATCTAACTAATACCCTAACAATACTATTAGTAAGGGTTTAGGATACTGTAACATCCTACCATATCTTTCAACTTGTTCAAGAAATTGATACAAATCCATAAAAGGATTTGCTCTAGCTTATCGAGTTGGTTTTAGCTTTAAAAACTCATGAATGATTTTTAGCCTATTCTTTTGTATATTCCTAATAGGAGAGGTTCGATTTCTTTCATTTTGCCTATCTCTAATAGGTTATTGATTTTGATTTTGGTTTTATGTTAGTGTATGTAACAAGCTATCCATTGCTTGTTGGACCATGTTTTCTACCCATCGAGGAATTTTAGGCTCATTGAGGTATTTAGGGTCATTTTGCTAATGTCAAACATGTCATGAGGGGATCAACTACATGCTTCGCAATCTTGCTATTCAAATGGCAATGTCTCATGGCACGTTTAGATCTTTGATGAGACGTCAGTTCATTAGCTTGTGCTATAGCTTTATTGTTATCACAATAAATTTCTATTGGTTTAAAAATGTTTGGAACCACCCCTAACTCAGTGATGAGCTTCTTTATTCAAATAATGTACTTAGCTTCGGTTGTAAAATCTATTGTGGTATCTTGCTTAGAACTTTTCCAACATATTGCACCTTCATTAAGAGTGAATACAAATCCTGATTATAATTTGTAATCATCTTGATCTAACTAAAAACTTACATCTATGAAAACTCTGATTCTCAACTCAGGGTCTCCTCCATATATCAAAAGCATATCCTTAGTTTTTCTCAAGTACTTAAGGATGATCTTGACTACACTCTAGTGATTTTCACCAAGATTGGCTTGATATCTGCTAGTGAAACTTAGTGCATAAGAGACTTCTGGCTACTATATAGCATGACATACATGATAGATCCTACTACAAATGCTTATGAAATCTCATTCATGCATTTTCATTGATCTTCCGTCTTAGGACATGATCGGGTGTCGAATCCAATCAAGATTAGAAATTTATAAATTGAGTTACCTAAACTACTTGTAGTATAGGCAACACCAGGTTTATTTATCAACAGTTTAAATTATACCTTCTTGAGAGTTGTTCTTAGAATTCTCAGTCAAATCTAAATTTAATCTTCAAGTAATTTTATGAACTATACAACTAGCCCTACAATCAAGTCTCTTAGATTGTTCTTGGGCAACTCTTGTAGATTTGATCTCCAACAATAGTGGTAATTCACATGATCCAATTTGATTTAAAGCTTCCACCAAGTTCATGTAACATATAGAATAGGAAAATCAACCACTTAGCTTAAGAGGTGCTAGCTCTCTAAGAAATTATAAATTCACTAGGGCACAATTGATGTTTGAATGCAAAAAAGAGATGAGAAGTAAGACACACAAAGAGAGTTGGTACACAACATATGTGCTAGGGTTGAATTGATGTCTCCAAAAGTTTGACTTATTTCCTTTTTAAATAAAAGAATTTGGAGCACAAGCAAGATTGGGGAAGTAGGCATGAGTGACGCATAAACTAGGGTTTCCCCTTGCTTGTGCCATCCACTCATTAAGTGGATGAGCTATATGGCTAGTGCAACCCCTTTAGCCCATGAAGTCCACACTCCTTAACCTCATGCTCTCTCTTTTATGTTCAACAAGCCCAAACACTTTTTCATAAGTCAAAACTGATAAATTATCTTATATAAGCATTCTTTAATTATTTTAATTAATTAAAACAAATTCTCTAGGTGAGGAACCATTCTTCTACTCGTGATGTCCACCAGTGTTTTTATAAATGTTCTATAATGTTATGAGGATCCTTCGGATAGAAGGCACAGAAAGAAAAGGAGTGGCCCAAACTAAGACAAGGCCACCAAGGGCCTCGCAGGCAGGCCACCGAGCTTGCGAGCACAAAGCTCCAAATGGTAAAGATGCTGGCGAGCTCTCCTCCGTGCCTAGGGAACTGATCAGGTACTTGATGGGCGCCACCTAAAGCATTCTATCAGCCCGTAGCCCCCCAAAATCCTTCAGTGATTACCCAGGATTTATTATTTGTCGTCTAGCATTTAATGCTTATACAGATGTAATCATAGTTGTATATGAATAAATTAATACTATCTATTGTAACTTCTCTCCATAAAAAGAGAGATGGATGGACAAAAAAGGGAGAGGGAGATTCTCGGGTAATTGTTGTAAACTCTTTTGAAGAAGATAATACCACTCACCGTGGACGTAGGGGTCTGACAGGCTTTGGCCGAACCATGATAAAAACTTTTTCTATTCTCCCCTATCTTCTTTTGAATGATATAGCAAATCCGCATGCATCAGACAACAAAATAGCAGCTCGGTCTCTTGAACCCTCTGTTGACTAAGTACCAAAATTGACTGTTAACATTTTGGCATGCCCAGTGAGACCAACTGTTTACACATCTTTCACAATGGCAAGGGGTAGAACAACCAGGAGTTTAGGTGCTGCCAATCTGCCAAGTGGTCATGGTGAAGGATGACAAAACGCACCTAAGGAGGAATACCCAGTCTTGGCAAGCACTTATTCTGCCCTTCCGAAAGTGAATGGAGTGCAGATGCTATGCCAACATCAAGAAGTACTTGAGAGTACGGTGAAAAGGCTCACTGATGCAATTGAAGCCTTGGCCCAGGCCTACATTCAGGGGCTCAGAGAGCACGACAAGGATACACCTACTGCTGATGAGGCCAGGCAGCCGCAGGTGGAGGTGTCAGTGTAAAGGCGGCAGTCAGCCAAAGAAGAAATTCAAAAGGCCAACTTAAATCTTTCCTCCAACCTGAGGTCAGAAGAGGAAGGATGACAGGCTCATAAGGGGAAGAGGAGCCAGCGAGCTAAAGATTCACACTATGTAGAAGGCTCGAAGGTGGACCATGACAACGCCCAAAACTAGCGACCTGAGGTCCAAGGTCAGATGATCGAGGAATTGTTACAGAGGGTGCGAAAACTAGAGAAAAGCCCCTCAACCCATGACTGATCGGGACATTACGAGGGCATAACTTTATTGTCTAAAGAGATCTCTCCAATGCTTCAAGGTGCATCGATCTTGCCGTACGATGGAAGAAGCGCTCCTTACGACCACTTGGATGCCTTCGGTATTCAAATGGACTTATAAACCAGCAATCCCTTAGTTAAATGTTGAGTCTTCCCAGCCACCCTTGGGGATGTGCCGAGGGGATGGTTTAAGAGTCTTCTGTCTCGTAGCATCAGTAGTTGGGAAGAATGTCCAACAGTTGGGAAGAATGCCGGGGAAAGTTCCTCGACCAGTATGGGGCCCTGAAGAAATAACTCGTGCCACTCTGCCACCTAGCCACGATCTTTCAAAGAAGGAACAAGTCATTGAAGGATTACATTTCTAGATTTTGATGTGAGGTTAATAATGTGGAAAGTCCTTCTGATGACAGCATTTTGACTGCAATCTCAGTTAGACTTCGTAGAGATGGAAAATTATACAAAAATATATACAAATCCCCAGGAAAGAACTTGCGGGAGTTCTATGAGCAGGCTACCAAGGAGATTCAATGGGAAGAAACTTTTGGCTCAAAGGGATCCGAGCAAAAGGCTGATGCTAGCTCTTCAGCTTCTAGTAAGGGCAGGAAAAGAGGAAGCCACGATAAAGACTAAACAAGTCAGGTCAATAACATGGAAGTGTAACCCACGAAGAGACCCAGGGTGGAATGACCCGAACCTCAAAGCCACTATAGTAGCTATAGCACCCTAACTGACACCCTGGAGAGAATATACATCACGAAAAAGCACCAGGAGAACTTTGGACGATCGAAGCCACTGATAGCTCCCTCGAAGCAGCGTGACCCAAGCAAGTTTTGTGCCTATCATAATGATATAGGACATACGACCTTCGAATGCAAATCTCTTAGGAACGCGATCGAAGATCTTATCTAAAGGGGCCACTTAAGAGGTTACGTGGTGCGGTCCTCAAACTGTCAATCTCTGCCACATGCGACCCAACCACCTTCTGGTGCTAAGCAAAAATAGATAGCGATGGTCAGAACCATCTACATGATCCATGGGGGACAACACATTACTGGGGCCTTACATAGCTCACGGGAATGATATGTACGGTATACGAGCTACGTCTTGTCTAAAGGCAATGAGCACGATAGGTTCGCCAGAAAGGCGAGGATGGCCCCCAGGTCTATCACTTTTGTAGATGATGATGAGCGGGGGGTTCAGTCTCTGCATAATGACACCATTATCATTAGGGCTAAGGTCGGTAATGCCAAAGTGAGAAGAATTATGCTGGATACCGATAGTTCAGTCAACGTAATGTATAAGGGATGTTTTGACCGAATGTTACTGAACCAAAGCAATCTTGAATCCTCACCCAACCCTCTCTTCGGCTTCACCGGCGATGTGATATTCCCTGTGGGATGAATTAAACTCCATCACCCTGGGAGAGGAAGACTGCCAATCTACCATCTTGCCTGATTTCCTAATTGTGGACTGCCCATCAGCCTACAACATAGTACTAGGATGATCGGCCATGAATGACCTAGATCTGGTTGTCTCCACAAGGACTTTAACGGTCCGTTTTCCCACAGCAAACGGGGTCGGTTGCGTGAAAGGTGAGCAATGAACGGCCTGATGTTGCTATGAAGACGCCATTAAGGTCGGGGACAAAGGAGGCAGGATGGATGTAACTTCCAATAAGGAACCTCAAGCTTTGAACTCAATCGAGAGATGCCACGGCCTTGACTAATGAGACTGGGAAGCAGAAAAGGAAATTGGACTGATCGAAGAACTTCAAGAGATCAGGATCGATGAAGCAGGTGATCAGCGATGACTCAAACTCGGGGGTAGTTTATCTCCCAGCATAAAGAGGCAGTTAACAGACTTTCTCAGGGCAAACATAGACATCTTCACTTGGAGCCATGAGGATATGGTGGGGATCAATCCAAAAATTACGTCACACAAGTTAAATATCGACCCCTTCCATCAGCCGGTAAGGCAAGAAAGAAGGCCCCTAACTGTAGAATGCTCGTGTGCCCTAAGGGAGGAAGTGGAGAGGCTACTGATGAATGGGTTCATCCGGGAGGCTCATTATCCGGTCTGGGTAGCTAACCTTGTCCTGGTCAAGAAGAAGGACGGGAGATGGAACACATGTATAGACTTTATGGATCTCAATAAAGTCTGCCCAAAAGATAGCTTCCCTCTGCCAAGAATTGACCAACTCGTAGATGCCACAGCAGGCAACCAGTTCTTCAGTTTCATGGACGCCTACTCCTGGTATAATCAGATATCCATGGAACTGTAAGAGGAGGAGCACACATCGTTTATCACAGATAGAGGGCTATACTGCTATAGGGTAATGCCCTTTGGACTTAAGAATGTCAGAGTAACTTACCAGTGGCTGGTCAATGTAATGTTCAAAGATCAGATTGGGAAGACCATGGAAGTCTATGTAGCCGACATGCTTGTTAAATCCGGGTAGGTCTCTGACCACATAAAAGATTTGGATGAAATGTTCCAAATTTTGAGAAAATATCGGATGAAGCTAAACCCATTGAAGTGTGCTTTTGGAGTAGCTTTCAAAAAATTCCTGGGGTTCATGGTGAACAATAGAGGTATAGAGGCCAACCCTGAAAAGATAAAGGCGCTCGTTGATATGAGGTCGCCTAGCGGAACAAAGGATGTCCAAAGCTTGACCAGACAAGTCACAGCCCTGAGTAGATTCATGTCTAAAGTGACAGATCGATGCTTACCCTTTTTTGAAGCCTTGAAAAAGGCAAAACATTTCGAATGGATAGAGGAATGTGAAGCTACTTTTTCATCCTTAAAACAATACATGGGCCGGGCCCCTCTTCTTTCTAAACCACAGAAAGGTGACATCCTTATCCTTTATTTAGGAGTGTCACGGCATGCCATCAGTGTAGCACTTGTCCGCAAGGAGAATGGGATACAACTCCCGATTTATTATGTGAGCAAAAGGCTGGTAAACACCGAAGAGAACTATACACCAATTGAGAAACTCGTCTACTACCTCATGGTTGCATCAAGGAAGTTACAACCATACTTGCAGGCCCATTCCATCGAGGTCCCAACTCAGTATCCATTGAGACAAACCCTTCAAAAGGCGGATGCCTCGGGTTGACTACTGAAATGGGCAGTCGAACTCGCTCAATTTGACATCCGTTACAGACCACAATCAGCGATCAAAGGACAAGCCTTAGCCGACTTCATAGTAGAATTTACTGGATCGACGGAAGAGGAAGCTAAAACCTTAGAAGAATCATGGTGGGAGCTTTACACTGACGGGTCATCGTATGACCATAAAGCGGGAGCAGGAGTCCTACTGATTGGCCCTGAAGGGCATAAAGTCCATTCCGCCTTGAGGCTCGAATTTCAGGCCACTCATAATGAAGCCGAGTACGAAGTGCTTCTAGCTAGGTTAAGAACTTAAAGGTTTTCAATGACTCCCAGCTAGTTGTTCGTCACATAAAAGAATATCAGGCCAAGGGGGTGAGGATGGCCATGTACCTACAAAGGGCACAAGAATTGCTCCGCACGTTTCGGAGGCATGAAATCGGTCAGGTCCCTCGGGCTCAGAATGCACATGTGGATGCTTTAGCCCACCTGGCTATAGCCAAGGATGTAGAGTTCGTAGGCACAATCCTTGTGGAAGTCCTACCATCCCCTAGTATAGAGCCAAAAAATGATGTAATGATGACCGCTTTGATGCATGATTCATGGATGGCCCCCATCGTGAAGTACCTCCAGAATGGTGAAGCCCTTAAAGATAAGCTAGAGGCACACTGCATCTGATTCTGAGCCACAAAATACTGCATCATAGATAATGCGCTCTACAGAAGGGGTCTCTCGGTCCCGCTCCTTCGTTGTATCGATGGTCTCGAATGCGACATCATTCTAAAGAAAATACATGCCGGGCACTGCGGCAATCACGCTGGGGGACTGTCATTAGCACAAAAAGTCCTTCGACAAGGCTTCTTCTGGCCAATTGTGAAACGGGATGCTATCAGTCTCGTCAGGAGATGTGACAAGTGTCAAAGGTTTGCCAATGTCCCTCGAGCTCCTCCAGCCTACCTCCAGCAAATGGTCAGCCCATGGCCCTTCGCAATTTGGGGGATCGACTTAATAGGACCCCTCCTCACAGGTCGTAGGAACTGTAAGTACGCTGTAGTCGCTGTGGATTATTTTACCAAGTGGGCAGAAGCAAAGGAATTGGTCCAGATTTCATCCTCTCAGATATAGAGGCTTGTCTGGAATAACATCATCTATTGATTTGGCGTTCCCCAACAGATAGTGTCAGATAACGGGACACAATTCACCAGCGAACAATTCATCTAATTCTGCAATGACCTTGGGATCTTAAAAAGTTTCTCGTCAGTAGACCATCCTCAAACCAATGGGCAAGTGGAGGCATTTAATAAGATTATAAAGCAGATCTTGAAAAAAAGGCTGGAGACAAAGAAAGGGGCATGGGTGGATGAACTACCGATAGTATTATGGGCTTATCACACCACGGCTTGCAACTCCATGGGAGAAACTCCTTTCTCGATGGTTTATGAGATAGAAGCTATGCTACCGATCGAGTTTGAGGTAACCTCGCATCAAAGAGCCACCTTCAATGCAAAGGAGAATGATCAGCTACTCTCAGCTAGCGCCGACCTTGTTGAAAAAAAGAGAGACGAGGTGTGCCTAAGAATAGCAACCTACCAACAGAGGATAGCTCGATATTACAACAGGAAGGTGTGGATTTAAAGTTTCAAGGCAGGTGACCTCGTTCTATGACTTGTGCAACCAAGAGGCCATGATCCCAGGGATGGAACCCTAGGACCAAATTGGGAAGGTCCATTCATTGTAAAAAGAAGGTTGCAAGCCGGGGGATATCGCCTCACCAACGTCGAAGGAACGAAACTTCCTCGGGCCTGGAACGCCAAACATCTCCGGCCCTATTATCAGTAGAGCAAATTCGATATGGGAAACTTGTAACCGTACTTCAAATTAAGTAAATTCCCCTTTACCTT
>JANHAO010004706.1:0-23765 GCA_026873985.1 Saraca asoca | reverse complement strand
GCTCCCATAGCAATAACATATTTTGGTTCAGGCATTTGTTCATATAATCTCACTAAAGAAGGAGCCATTTTCATTGTTACTGTGCTTACTATTGAAATTAGGTCTGCTTGTCTAGGACTAGATCATGGTACCAATCCCTAACAACAAAGTCGAATTGTGAGCCTATTAATGAAGCAAATTCAACGAAGCAACAACTGGTACCATAGAGAAGCAAACATAAACTAGAAAGTCTTGACCAATTTGAAAGATCATTTAATGTAGTTGAAATAACTAAATTTTGAGTTGTTCGATCAAGTAAGGGAAATTCAATGGAATTCATATCTATCTCAATGTTTTTTTTTATTGTCTAGAATATTTACAAATTAAGACCATTCTAATGCCCCTTTTCACCATGCATAAACTAAACCAACAATTAGGATAAGCACAAAAATTAAAGCCTCTAGAATATGGATACCCCTAATACATCAAAACTCATTGCCCAAGGATAAAGAAAAACTATTTCAACAACAAAAACTAGAGCAAACATATAATAACATATTCAAAATTGTAACCAAGCATCGCCTATTGGTTCTATTCCGAATTCAAAACTAGAAGTTTCTTTGGCCCTTTGCTAATTAGGGATAAAATTCCAGAAATTAAAAATGCCAAAATGGGAATAACGCTTGATATTATTAGAAATGCCTAAAAAAATCATATTCATAAATCAAAAACATAAATGTACTCTTGTGAATGTGGAAAAGATACCAAATTAGTCGATTCAAATTAGACTTAATTGTCATCCATAATTATTTCTAATTTTAATTTTGATCAAAGCACTCACTTTTGTTTGTTTCTTGTGATACAGATTTCATTTCAAGATAGAAATATAACCATACATATACTTTTTTTTGGTGTAATGTACAAAGAAAGCACAAAGAAAATTCTCACCTCACTTTGGCACTTTAGATTCTCTCAAAAGAAAAGTAATTTCAAATTGAAATCAAATAGATATTATAATAATATTATAATATAATTTTTATTATAATATAATAATATAATATTATTATAATATTATTATATTTTATATTTTATTAGAAATTCTATTTTTTAATTATTTGTATAAATTCTTAGAAACTTAAATAGTAAAAATAATTAGAAATGGTTTATAAATTTTATAAAAAAATTTATACTAATATAAAAAAGTATTAAGTAATTGAATTTCCTACTCTACTTGTTACATGAACTTGGTGGAGGCTTTGAATCGAATTAGTTTGCGTGGATCACTATTAGTGTTGGAGATTAAATCTGAAGGAGTTGCCCAAAGATAATTTAAAAAACTTGATCATAAGGCTTGTTGGAGACTTATTTGTGGAATTGCTTGAAGATCAAATTTAGATTTGGAGACAGAGGATTTTGAGAACAACTTTTGAGGATGTATAATTTAAATTGTTACTTTAAATTATTCCTTGCTTTTGAATTAATTTGTAAACAACATGATCTAGATTTAAGAAAAATTTTAAAATTTCACTGTGCATATTTGATATTCTTTGATCGACATACTTGATGCATTAGATCCAATTTCCACAACACTTAGCTTCCTCATATACTAATTAGGCTTTAACCAAGCCAACAAGCAAGTGAAGTACTTCAACCCCAGTTTGCTGACTGACCTCTCGAACACTAGTAAAGACATGTCACTCAAGAATATTTTGAAGAAGTTTAGTTGTGCTTGATCATTTGAAATTTTCTTTAAATATTCCTTGATTTTGAATATTTTGTATTGGATATATTTTAGTCATTTTATGATCTTCTTTTGATTAAATGTTACTTTGTTGTAATTGCTCGACTTTCTATCTTCGTCTTTGCTTTGCCTTCATGTTTTGACTTCCAACAAGCCATTTACTTGTTAATTTTGTTGGTGCTTTCCAAGACTTCCAAAAGGTCGATCAATATTGCTTTGACCTCTAATGGGTCACTTATTTTATTCTAATCTTACTTTTAGTTTGTGAGTTGCTTTATCATTCATCATACTTGTTTAAGTATCAAGGAATTACTCATACTTGAAATGTTAAGAAACTACTCAAGCTTTACTTGTGGTGGGACTATTCGAGCCATTGGATCTTATTTATTTATATACTTTGTGGGTCTGTTGTTCCATCGTAAGACCCAATATGGGTTAGTGATTTGGAGTAGTTAGGCAATGGAATGGCCATTACAACCAAGGTAAATAGATGGCTATCTTCATGACAGGAAGAAGGTTGTCACAAACTTTGTGTTTGGCCCTGAGTAAAGTCAATGGTTGGGTTCAATGAGTCATATGGCTTATGAGTGAGACTGGTGGGAATTTGTTGATTGCAGTTTAAATCATTTGGATTTGGTAGGATTGGGCTAATGGTCTGAGGAATTTGCATCTAAAGGGTTTGAGTTTGAAGGATTTGCATTAAGGATGCTAGTGGTTCTATCTCGGGTAATTATTACATTCATCAAGTTATAAGAAACTAGGTTTGGGGTTTGTTCAGGTTAAACGGGGTTGTATTGTGGTTGATGGGCTACCATTTTTAGGGGTTGTGCAATAAAACGAGCTGAAGGTGAGGGATGACCAAGGTTTGACTAGGGACTAAGTTTATCCTATGAGGCTAGGGCTTAATGGTTAAGGAAACGATGGAGGAAAGATTGGTTGAATTTGTGTATGGCAGAAGGCTTCTATTTTTTATTGCAACCAACAGACCTACTCAACCAAAGCATCACGTTTAAACTTAGCAGTTACTCTTTGAACTTCTTCCACCATTTGATCATAGTGGTGCTCTTCTCGTGCCCCATTCATAACATTCCTCTAATGAAGATGGAGCATAAGTAAAACAAGGACAAGATCTATGAGACATTGCTGGCTAGGAAAGCCACAAATATTGTCAAATGAAACTCTTCGAGAGGAACTGGTCAATGGGGGGAGGTTGGGCACGACTACAAAATGGACTGCACAGGGAACACAGTTAGCAATGCACGATGGAAGTGGTCTGTTAAACACACTCTAACACTTAAGTTTGTTCCAAAAATAGAGTTTCAATAAGTATAATGAGAGTGTATGAGTTAATGAGCCACTTGGTGGCCTTATATAGGCATTGATCACACCTTTAGTCATACTTCTAGATGAATGATGAATAGCCACATGTCAATGACACATTATTGGCATGAGCAAGATTCTTGCCTCACATAGTTGGGAGATATAGTCACATCATTCATGCATAGTCCTAAGTGTGTTGGTTTTGTAATAGACCTAAGTGGGCTGCTTTTGTCAAACATAGGCCTAATTGCCATGCTATTGGTTAATTCGATCAACTTGTTGTTAGTTTGGAGCCTTGTCAATCAATTGTAGCCTTATGTAACCTCAAGTTGTTGTTTCTGAGTGGCTCACTCTTGTTGTGAGGACTCAATCTTACTTGCTATGCTGCAAATCAATTGGTGAACCATGGCCTTAGGCTATTTTTTTTTTAATGGTTTAATTTGTTGCAAAGTATGTGCTTATTGACAATGATATGGATTAGTTGTTCAACCGAGTTCTTCGTTTGATCTTTTAGTTATGAACCTAGACTAATTGACCTACCTGCTAAACCAGTCGACTGTCACATCATTGATGCCTTTCGATGATTTGTTGTGCTTGGATCGGTTGACCAGCCACAATCCAATGATCGTTTATTTTAGATTGTATCATTCAGCAACATTACAATCTCATATAGCATGGAGAATATCCTTCTGATAGCGAGGACATCGCATATGGAGTTACTCACCCTTTCTGTGTCTAGCTTCATTTGTCATTAATCAATCATTGTAGAATTTCCAAATGAAGAATTTAATATGTTTACTACCCTTCCATTGCCAAATGACTTTCCAAAATTTATCTTCCTAATATGGATTGTTAGACACTTCACCATGTTATATGCACTTTGAACACTAAACTTTCCACTTAACACAATCTTTTCCAGGATCTGCATAAGGAGGAAAGGTAGCATTAAGCCTCATAATATCATGTCTCAGGAGCCAACATCTGATGAATAGCCAATTCCAATCTCCATCGAGGGTAAATGAGAATGGAAGATCTTCCCAACGAGCACGGATGTCATTCAAGGCCAAATCTTTAAGATTGCCGTCTAGTGCCTAGTTGTCCTTCCAAAACTCTACAGAATTTCCATCCCTTACAAGCCAATCATGGCCCTCAGTTTCAAAATGCCAAATCCGACCATGGTCCTTCCAAAATTTGGAATATGAGTTTCGAACAATGACTTGGTATTTCCAATCACTATTCCTACCATATTTTGCTTCCATAACTTGGACCTAAAGATCTTTTGGACAGGTACATAACTTCCAAGCTAGTTTTAATAGACATGCAAAGTTTATATCTATCAGAATTTTAATGCCGAAGCCTCCAGTCTATTTAGAAGAGAGAGAATTTGCCATGAGATGCATTTAGCCTGTCAACCAGCTAGTTTGTCTTGAATTCTCTTGGTTATATAATCGGAAATCACTCTTGTAACCCTCCTATGAAATATAGGAATACCGAGATACATGCCCAAATCTGTGGAATCAGAGAAACCACTTAAGGCCAAATTTTTTTGCCTCGTGTCCTCCTTTTACATTTGACAGAGAAAAAAAAAAATTCGCCAGCGAAAAAAATATTAGACTAAGCCGCATTAATTTTTCAACCTAACATGAAACAAAACCTGAAAACACTCCTTTACTACCTTTAGCTAATGCTCATTGGCTTCACAAAAAGAATGAGATCGCCTGCGGCCCATTTCTTCTTGCTTTTCATGAGAAAAATATTATTTTCAATTGCATCATAAATAATGTGAGAAAGTTTGCCTATGCAAAGAACAAATAAATAAGGTAATAGGAGATCGTCTTGTATAATATCCTTGGAAAGCTTAATTAAATTTCTTAGATCGACAACCTTTCAAACATCCAAATAGACAAAAATGACACAAGTCATTGTGAGATTAATCATATTCTGGGCTATGCCTGATTGATACAACACTATTCAACCCATTAGAGGCTTTTTCAAGGTTAACTTTGATAACAAAAAGGGCTTTCTTCTCCCTCATTTTCCTCATTAAATGAATCATTTCATGAACAATGACAATGTTATCTTAAATGTATCTTCCTAAAACAAAGTTAGTTTGGTGAGGGGATATTAACCTCGACAAATCAAACTTCAATTAATTAACTAACACTCTTGTGATGCATTTGTAAATAACATTGCAATAGGAAAATGAATGGAATTGGCTCCCAAATTCAGGCTTGTCAAGTTTAGGGAAGAGAACAATAAGGGTTTTTTAATATCTTCTAAGCCTTTCTCTCCTTTAAAAACTCTTTGAATAAGCACTATTACCCACAAAATAAAGTATCCAATTTCTCTTGTAGCTTTAAAAGCTCCCATACTAAAAATAGCTTTTCTCACCCCTGAATAATCAACTATATTTAAGAGTTTTGCATTTTGATTCTCCTCAATTCTTGGGAATTCCTTACAGTAGAAACAGAAGCTCTCTGCTCATTCTCGTTGGTAAAAAGTATTTTGTAAAAATCAAGCACCATTTTTTTATGTCATTATGATTTTCCACTCATCTGCCTTCATTGTCCCTTATCATGTTCAACATGTTTCTTCTTCTTCGGGTATCTGTCTTAGCGTGATAGTTCTTCGTATTTTTGTCTCCATCCATTAGCCATTTTGTCCGAGATTTTTTATTTCAAAGGATCTCTTCCTGGATAAGAGATCAAGAGTTTGAGTAAGCTTTTCGTTCAATTTAGCTTCCTGTGTACAAAGGAAAGGGTTGTGAGAGACTTGCGCATGTTAAATTTATCTAATACTAGCAATTAACTCTTTTTTTATTTTTTTTATTTTTTGTTTGGAACATTGACATCAAGATTTTATTTTATTTTTAAATAATGTTTAGATTTAACTTAAAAAAGATTTGATTGCTTTTATAATTGTTATTTTAATTAGATTTATATTATTGTAAAATCTATCAAATTTATCAAAGATTTCATCAGAATTTATTTCATTTTATCTAAAACATGTGTTATATAAAAACGTTATCCTTATTCTAATATTTTATTTATCACAATACCTTCAAAATCTATCTTTTAATTGAATTTTATAGTGTTGACGTGTGAATTTGGTCAATCCAAGTCTAAAACCTCAAACTGCAATTTGAAAGTGTAAAATCACAAGATAGAGAGAGAGAAAAAGAAAGAACACGATGATATCAGGAGTTTGTTGTTTAGCTGAATGGAATGCTTACGTCTATGGTTATTTTATTTCTCAATATTTTTGTTGAGTATTTGTTGTTTCTTTCTTCTTTCTTTTTGTATAATGATTTCATTCCTTTTTATAATAGTTAAGGTATTACAATTTGAATGCAATTCAATAACTGAAAAGAATCCTAAATTAATATTGATCATCTCACGGATAATAACAAATTTCTTTGGATTGATGGATAATAACAGATTTCTATTAAAATAGGCAATTGAATGGATTTTCCTGAATTGATGGCTAGGAAAGAATATTTCGAACTGCAAATTAGGTCTCGTCCTCAACGATTTAAGGTTGCTGCTTTGACCCTTGTTGATCAACAACTTGAGTTTGTATTTGGCGAATTGATGCCTTATTCCGACAACCTCAATTCTGAATGAACTGGATACTTATCAGTTGGACTTGTCAATTAAGTTTTTACTAGTTCATTTATATGCTTTCAAAATTACTCATAACACATATATTTTTCAATACGTATTAAATAAAAGAATTTATTTATAAATAAATTAAAATTATTATTTTTAACAAAATTTTAAATAAAAAAATTTATTTATAAATAAATTAAAATAATTTTTATTCAAATAAAATGAATCTATCTCTAAAAATAAATGGATAGCATTAATGTTTCCACACACACAGGGTGATTTCAACGTTCTAAAGTTGACGTCAAATCCTGACGAACTTCAACAATGTCCCCTCGTTGATTCCAATTAAGTAGCAAAAAATTCTCATGTGTTTGCCCAGCTGCGTCAAAATGAAAAGATCTTTCGTCTTTAGACGTTGGACAAAGAGCAGGATGATCAAGGAATAATCTTAGAAGGAGTTTTAAAAAGGCTTGGCTTTATGAATTTGAAACTTTAAGTTAGATACTTGCAAAGGCAAATAAGAAAAATATTATGCTAATATATTAATCCACGATTTTCTTTTAAATTTACTTTTTTATTAGTTTAAATAAACATAACAATTAGTTCTTAATTTATAGGTTGTCATCCCTCAAATTTTAAACTATTATTAATGATCTTTTATCTTTACTTTTGTTATGATTATTTATTTTTTCCATCACTTTCAACATTAAAATAAATAGAAAATATTAAGATGATTTATTAAATTTCACCTTAACAGGTCAAAGATGCAATGATTGAGAGCAACTTTCCTTCTCCATCTATTTGAATATTGCGATTGCAATAAGAGATGAATAATTATATTAAACATAAAAATAAAGAATTATTATTATAAATTATAGAATTTAAAGGACATAATAGTTAACATCTTTAGAAATAAGAAATTAATTATTATGTTTAATCATAATTTTACAAGAAATTCAAATTTTTAAGAAATTAAATATTTTCGTCTATATCATTTATTTTATTTTAAAATCTGACTTTTTGGGTTAAGAAATTAAAAATAAGTACTATAATGAAAAAAAATACTCATACTCTCGTGAAATCATCAAGCTTATTGGGAAATTACTTTTTTATATTTAATTAAATTTTTATCTCTATAATATACACTATGATTCTCATAAAACCAAAACGAGGATAATATTTTGATCCAAAATTCTAATTTTATTAAAATTAGAAATAAAAAAAATTGATGTGAAAAAAAAGTAACTAAATGTGATCAAAATGAATATCACAATGAAATAAAGTATAATCAAGTTAAAAATGAAAAAATTGAAGTGAAAAAGAAAAGTTTGGTCAACCAAGAAGGGAGTAAAGGAGGAAAAAAATAAAAAAAATATATATATGATTAAAATAATTTAAGTGTATCTTGTGAAATAAAATAGAGATTTAAATACGTTATTATAAATTTTAAAATCTGATTAAATAAACTTCAATAGCATTTAATAAAATTTATGGTTTAGATTTTTTATCATAAAATAAATTAAAATAGTTATTTAATATTTAAAAGAAATAATAAATTAATACATTTAAAAATCATAATAAATAATTTATTTTCAAAGTAACTAATAGATGAAAAAATTTAAACAAATATAAATTTTTAATATGACTAATAAATTCAAAAAAAATTATTATCATAAAATAAGATATTTATTAAATATAAAATCTAAGGATTCAAAATAATGGTAAATAAGTAATTTAAATAATTAATACGTTAATAAATAAAAAATAAAAAATAATAGCATATTAAATATTTGTTAATTTTTTAAAATTATTGTTGTTTGGTTATTTAATCATTAAAGAACAATTTAAATTAAATAAATAATTTATTTATTTTTAAAAAAATTTCATATTTAAATAACTATTGCAGCTATTAAATGTTTTAGTGTATTATTTATTTCAACTACTAAAATAATTATTTAATTTATTTTGTGATAAAATTTATACTTTAAATTTTATAAATGTTGGTAAAGCTTATCCAATTAGATTTTAATTAAAACATATGATAAGATATTTAAAGTTCCATCCCATTATATTAAGTGCACTCAAGTTATTTCAACTACATTTTTGTTTTTTCTTCCTCCTCTGATGTGGACAGAACCTTCTTTTGATATTAGCTTTTTCACTTTGACTTAATTATTTTTTTATCCTTTTAATATTTAATTTGATCATATTTAATCTCCTTCTTTTTCACATAAGTGTTTTCGTTTCTCATTTTAAAGAAAATTAAGATTTTGAATTAAAATTGTTTTAATTTTAATTTTATAATAATCAAAATAAAATTTTATATTTTTTTTTAGAAAATCAAATACAAATAAAGTGTATATTATAAGAAAAAAATTATAATTAAAATTTTTTTAGTCACGTTTGTTTGACTTTGTGGACAGACACCACTCAAATTCCCCGGGCATGCCTATCAAGGTCGGTTGGAGTCACTACAGAAGGCGGTGATCCCACCATGATGCCGTATGCGTGAAAAATAAAAGGGCAATATTCCATGAACAATTTAAATCATACTTTGGGAGGCAGAGCTCTAAGCCATTTCCAAACACAAAAATCCAAGACGTACAGGAGAGAAAAGAGCAGAAACAAGTTGAAAAAATACCCAAAGCCAGTGGCCACTTGTTACTCACATCCATATGTAGTGCTCACACTAATGATTGTGGAGTGGTGGTCCGAATTTTCACTTGTTCTAATATGAATATTCCCATAATCCATCTTCACCTCCGGCCTCCTGCTTCTGCTCTTCCATTTATGCTCACACTCTCTTCTTAAGGATATCTAAGGTTATCTCTGCTCTTCTTAAATGGACCTTTAATCAATGAACTGCTTTCTCTTCATTCTTCATTACCCCTTCTGTTTCTCCCACAATCAGTTTAGAATTCTTCACCTTTTCTGTCAATTCACATCTAAGTCTTTGTCTTGTTACACCTGCTTCTTTGCATTAATCCCTATTTTGTAACTTTTTTATATCCTGTCTTATATGTCAGTTTGTATCGTTCGCTCACGTATGAGTTTTAAAATATAGCGCAACTATGAATCTGGTTTGGCTTATATTAGCCTTGATTCTCTTGCATGGAGCATCCACTGAAGGAGCTTCGGGACCAGATGTCATCAAAATTGGTGCTATTTTCACATTGAACACTATCAACGGCAGAGTTTCCAAGATTGCCATCAAAGCTGCCGAGGAAGATGTGAATTCCAAATCTAACATCCTTGATGGGCGAAAATTGTCTATTACCATCCACGATTCCAACTTCAGTGGTTTTCTTGGCTTCATCGGGGGTATCAATTCCTTATCTGTGACCTTTCTTTTCTTTTTTTTTTTTCTCCCTATTGTTTTTGTTTTTTTTTCATTAGTTCTTTCCTTCTGCTTATACTACTGGCTTGGTATTTGCCTTATTTGATACAATTGCCATCACCATGAATATGTGACTGTATCCATGTGTGTCCTACTTTGTCTCATTTTTTAAATATATAACATGTATGATTCAGACTTCTCTGTCTGATGACAGCGCTCAAGTTCTTGGGGACCGACACCGTTGCTATAATTGGTCCACAAAATTCAGTAATGGCCCATGTACTCTCTCATCTTGCAAATGAACTCCATGTTCCTCTCTTGTCATTCACAGCTCTAGATCCTACTCTCTCACCTCTTCAATACCCTTATTTTGTACAAACAGCACCCAGTGATCTGTTCCAGATGATTGCGGTTGCAGACATTGTTAGTTATTTTGGTTGGAGAGAGGTCATTGCTATTTTCAGTGATGATGATCAGAGTCGAAATGGTATCAATGTATTAGGTGATAAACTTGCAGAGAAACGCTGTAAGATATCTTACAAAGCCGCACTGCCCCCTGATCCAACAGCCAGTGGAAGTGATGTTACTGATCAATTGGTGAAGATTCAAAGCATGGAAGCTCGAGTGGTTGTTCTACATACCTTCTCTCAAACTGGTCGCTTGGTTTTTGATGTCGCTCAGAAATTAGGGATGATGAAGAAAGGGTATGTCTGGATAGCCACTGCCTGGTTATCAACTGTTTTAGATTCAATGTCACCGTTGCCTCTAAATACTTATAAGTCAATCCAAGGAGTTCTTACACTTCGCCCTCACACCCCTGAATCAAAGACAAAGCAAGCCTTTATGTCAAGGTGGAACCAGATAAGCAACGGCTCAATTGGGTTGAATCCATATGGACTCTATGCTTATGATTCTGTTTGGACAATTGCTCATGCATTGAAATTATTTTTTGATCAGGGTAGTAACATATCTTTCTCCAATAATACAAATCTAAGTGGTATAGGGAGGAAGACTCTGGATCTCGGTGCATTGAGCATTTTTGATGGAGGAAAACAGTTGCTTGATAACATATTGCACATTAATATGACTGGATTGACAGGACTTGTTCAATTTGATTTAAACCGATCCCCTTTACATCCTTCATATGACATCATTAATGTAATTCGTACTAGTTATAGGAACATCGGATATTGGTCTAATTATTCAGGGCTATCCATTATAGCTCCCGAGAAACTTAATGGAAAGCCCGCCAACCTTTCCATTTCAAACCAGCACCTTGACAGTGTTGTATGGCCTGGTGGTTCAAGGGAAACACCTCGAGGATGGGTTTTCCCCAATAATGGGCGGCAGCTGAGAATTGGAGTCCCCAATCGAGTTAGTTATCGTGACATTGTCTCACATATGAATGGCACCAATGCAGTTGAAGGATACTGCATAGATGTATTTGTGGCTGCCTTGAAATTGCTTCCATATGCAGTTCCATATAAGTTCATTTTATATGGAGATGGACATAAGAACCCAAGCTACTACGACCTCGTCAATAAGATTAATTCTGGTGTGAGTGTGACTTGATCGCAGAAATTCTATTTGCCCTGATACAACAAATAATTAACTATTATTGATCATGTTATTTTGCTTCTACAGGCCTTTGATGCTTCTGTAGGTGACATTACAATTGTCACTGACCGAACAAAAATTGTTGATTTTACTCAACCATATATAGAATCAGGGTTAGTTGTGGTAGCTCCAGTAAAAAAGTTGAAGTCAAATCCATGGGCTTTCTTGCGACCATTTACACCATTGATGTGGGCAGTCACAGCAGTTTTTTTTCTTATTGTTGGAGCAGTTGTGTGGATTCTTGAGCATAGGTTAAATGATGAATTCCGGGGCCCTCCTAAGAAGCAGATAGTCACAATTCTCTGGTAAGTACATTTCTTGTTAGTGCAGTCACAGTAAGACAGAAAATACACGCTTGTCATCTCATGGACCCAGAAAGAGACAGCACATATGCTCAGTAGGTTCAAGTTAGTTTATCTATCGTGTTAAAAGCTATGGAGAATATATATATATATATATATATATATATGAGATTTATGTGGACTAGTTACAAAAGGATATGTTCTAGTCCAAATATCTATTCTCCTTTACTTTCTAAATGTTATTGCAAGCTAGTATTGCTCTACTACTTTGAAGAGCTTTCTACAATGACAACTGTCCTCTTGTCTCAGCACTTCATCCCTTAATATGATTATTAGATGTCCCTTTTTTACTGTTGAACTTATGATTTTAACTGGAAACACAGCATTATATATTTTAAGACTTGAAATGTAGTTCAAGCTATTTAAGCAAATTTCTTCTTGTGTTTTGGTCAATATTGTATATTACTGTGATAGGACCTGTTTTGCATTCAATTTTATGAACTATTTAGATGATCTATTTTAAGCTCTTCTGATACAACTTGCAGCTTCAGTATATTTACTTCAGAATACTCCTTATCTTCCTTTTGTTAACTGTTGCAGGTTTAGCTTTTCCACCTGGTTCTTTGCACACAGTAAGTCTACCCTCTTTGACAATTTATATCATACTAAAGCAACATACTTAGTGTATCTTTGACAGCAGTAACACAGCAGGTTCTTGATTGTTTCAGGAGAAAACACTGTCAGTGCACTTGGTCGTATAGTGCTGATCATCTGGCTTTCTGTGGTTTTGATCATTAATTCAAGCTACACTGCAAGCCTGACATCAATCCTCACTGTGGAACAGTTGTCTTCACCCATCACAGGAATTGATTCCTTGATAAGCAGTAATGAACGTATAGGATTTCAAGTTGGCTCATTTGCTGAAAACTATCTGACTGAGGAGCTCAACATCCCAAAATATAGACTTGTTCCTCTTGGCTCACCAGAAGAATATGCTATTGCCCTTGAGAAGGGAACTGTTGCTGCTGTAGTAGATGAACGACCATACGTGGAACTCTTCCTATCAAACCACTGCAAATTCTCAATTAGGGGCCAAGAGTTCACCAAGGGTGGATGGGGATTTGTGAGTATCTTTGATCTAAATTTGCATAAAGTAAATTTACTGGTAATTTGTCAAAATTATTTTAATATGGTTTTCAATGGCCAAACCCTAAATTTTTCATGGCTGTAGTTTAGGCAACTTAGTTGCTATAAAAATATCAACGGTATAATAAAGGAGTTGAATTTTTTGACCCAAAAAAAAAACTGTTATAGAAACTAAGCAGATGATACTGTAGGTTGATTTACAGTCAACAAGTGGAATCAATTTCAGTAGAAAATATGGCTGGAAAGTCAATTAACACTGAAAGTAGGATTAAACCTTCCTGAATAATGCTGCTATTGAATTAGTTAAGCTACTATCTTAGGCTATTTCTTTTGCAAATTAACAAAGACAAATGGCTCGACTATAACTTCAATATTAAAGTTGAACAGCAGTACAGCTAAACAGCTTCAAGCTTGTAGCCACAGGTTGTTGAAAATCATTAATGCTCAAATACAATACCCTGTTATCCTCAACCACAAGTCTGCGACTCATGTAAACATAAATGTTTATGCGCCAATTCTATGCAGTTCATAATGTTTTTCAAACTGAATTCCGTACAGTGCTGTTAGTCAGGTTCTTTAGTTTCTTCAATGTTTTAGCAGGCATTTCCAAGGGACTCTCCTTTGTCCATTGATATGTCAACTGCTATTCTGACTCTATCCGAGAATGGTGAATTAAGGAAGATCCGTGAAAGGTGGTTATCAGAGAAGGCTTGTGGTTGGCAGAGTACTGGGAATGAATCAGAACAGCTTAAGTTAGAAAGTTTCTGGGGCCTATTTCTAATCTGTGGAATAGCATGCTTCGTGGCACTTCTTATCTACATTTTGTTGATGGTACGCCAATTCAGCCAGCACGTTCCCGAGGAAACTGATCCTTCTAACGGAGGCAGCTTGCATTCTGCACGTATCCAGACTTTCCTAAATTTTGTTGATGAAAAGGAAGACATATCACAGAGAAAGTTAAAAAGAAAGCGCAAGGATCATTCCTCGAATGCATATTTGAGAGAAAATCCTGTGAGGAACATTTCCAAGGGATTGCAAATGGACATTTCCCAAGAGTTAAACTATGATTGAACTTGGCTTTATTCTGAAATGTTAAAAATCATGCATGAAAACTCTTTCGAGTTGATCAAGTGAAGGAAGTCAAGCTTAGGGTTCAGCCTATGTCGTCGTCTTGTCAATACCTGTTAGAAGACACTACTAGTGCCGTGTTCCTTAGAGGCAGCTTAGGCTCTCTTTCTTATGCTGTCCGCTGAAAAGAAATATTTATGTTTTTTACTGTTGTAGACTAGTTTACTGGTGTAAGTAGAGATGCCTAATCAAGATGACATAACTTTGTGGTCCTTTTGGCGAAGATGAAGTCTAGTATCTTGTATTTATCGATTTAAAATCTAATTAAGATTACCATGAGACCTGAGTTTCTCACGACTTAGGTGTTGTCAGTTGGTTGTGGAAATAGCTCTTAATTTGAAAAGAAAGGAAACGAAAATGAACTAGCCACGGCAATTATTTGGAATGGAATCCATTGTTACATTTGTATGGAATGAAAATGGAATTGGATAAAAAATTTATTTAGGATGCACTATAGAATGAGAATCGTTATTAGTATGGAAATATTCATTCTCTAAGAAATAATTATTCCATCAAATAATTGAATCTCATTCTATCACAAAAGTAATGAAATAGGTCATTTCATTATTTATGGATTTATCTTTTTACACCTTTATCTCTTAAATATTTCATGTATTTCAAAATTGGCCTTATATTAATAAATAATAAAATAATAGTATCTTTTCAATATTTTTAGTATAAAAATATTATGATGATTATATTTTTAATAATAGAATTTAAAATGAGATATTTTATTTTATCTATAAAATAAATATTATTATATAAAATTATTTAATATAAAATAAAAATTAATAAATTAAAATTTATTTATTGTTATGTAAAATGAGTTAAAATTATCCAAAGAATATTAGCATATTCAAAGAACAAAAAAAAAAGGGAAAGAAATGCTATATAATTTGAAATTTTGAAACCTTGCATGTTTTTTATTACTTTTAAATGAATATTTTATTATTTCTTATAATAAGGATATTGTTGTATGCCTTTGGTTCTGCAAAATAGGCTGGCAAAGGTCCAGCAGTAAGTTAAATCCAAGAAAGAAAAGAGTTAAGCTCGTTAAATCAGTACAAAATGAGATGGAAGCCCCAGATCTCTAAGGAATGAGATCCAGCTCGCATAGCCAGTATCTCGCACTTGCCAAAAGGTAAGTTCGCGAAGTTCTCCTCACTAATTGAAGGTCAGTGATGATACTAGACAATCATAGCTTGCGGACATTGCACCTCGCCTAGCCAAGGGCTCACGAAAGGTAAACTCAGAGCTGCAACCCTCTTAGACTTAGTGCGTGGGATCAACGTATGAGAAGCAACACCACGAGCCTACTCGTAGAAAGCAACTCCAGAAATCAATCGACATATTACAGAAGTCAATTTACAAGAGTTGCACTTGTCATTTTACGTTTATTATTTGATGTAACAAAAATATAAACAATGTAATTATATTTGTAACCTCCTTTTCTTCTATAAATAAGGGAAATGAGTCCTTTGTAGGGCTAGAGCTTAGTACTATACTAAAACTCTACTAAAATTTCTCCTTAAGCAATACAACGCTACTATGGACGTAAGGGTGGTACCGTTCAACTTTAGTCGAATCACGTTAAAACCTTGCTATATTCATTCTGTTCTTCGTTTGTTTTCTGTTGTTTGCTGTATTCATTAACACTCACACAACGGAAAAGTAATTTGGGTCTGCAAGAACCCCTCTGATTGGTTGGATTTGATAGAACTAAAATCTACCGTCAACAGATATTATGATAATTAACTATTTTTTCTATTTCATTTATATAATACTTTGTTGTAGTAAACATAAAAGTGGAATAAAATACACATTTCATTCCGGACCAAATGTAATACCATTTCATTCTCATTTTATTTTATTCTATTCAACCAAATGTAATATTATGGGTTTGTTTAGGATAGCTTATTTCATAATTTTTCTTTAAGTAAAAATCAATTTTAATTTTTTAAAAAAGCATTATTAAAAGTATTTTCAAATGTAAACCTAATTCGCACACTTCTATCACTATACTAAGTAAATCCTATTTATTTGTTAGTGCTTGTTTGATTTGTAAATTTCTCTGCCAAGAACTTTGTATTTACATTTACATTTTAAAAAAAGTGTACAGGTTATAACTAATGTATATAACTTAAATTAATGTGACTAATGGCTAATGTGCCCTTTTTCTTTTTAATTTTTTCCGCGAAAATGTTGGGAGAGAGAGAAGGATGGGATGACCGGACGAGTAGGTACTAGGTAGGCTGAAATTGATCATTTTTTTTTTTCAATTAAAAAAGATTAAATTGAAGGTCAGTATCAATACCTCAGTCCTGCTGTCTCGATGGCAACATACGGTTGCCTCTCTCCGCCCAAGCTCATCTCTGTCCCTCCGTCAACACAACTATCACCAACTAAACCCCTTCTCAGATGCAACCTCTCAATCCGCTCCAAAGCCACCATAACCAGTGTTGAGCCTCAACCTATATACTCCTCCGTTAAATCCTTTGCTCCCGCCACCGTCGCCAATCTCGGCCCTGGCTTCGACTTCCTCGGCTGCGCCGTCGATGGCCTCGGGGACTTTGTCTCTCTCAGCGTTGATCCACATGTCCACCCCGGTGAGATATCTATCTCTCATATCTCTGGTGACAATGTCGAGAAGCTCAGTAAAGATCCACTTTGGAATTGCGCGGGTATCGCCGCCATTGAAGTCATGAAAAGGCTTGGCATTCGATCGGTGGGTCTTTCTCTCACTCTTGAAAAGGGATTGCCTTTAGGAAGTGGGCTCGGATCTAGTGCTGCCAGCGCAGCCGCTGCTGCTGTTGCCGTCAACGAACTTTTTGGTAACAAGTTAGGTATCGAGGAGCTGGTTCTTGCTTCCTTAAAATCTGAAGAGAAGGTTTCGGGTTATCATGCCGATAATGTTGCGCCGGCTATCATGGGGGGTTTTGTGTTAATTCGGAGTTACGAGCCCTTGGATTTGATCCAACTGAAGTTTCCTGCTGATAAGGACTTGTTTTTCGTATTGGTAAGCCCTGATTTTGAAGCACCCACAGAGAAGATGCGAGCAGCATTGCCTGCTGAGATCGGCATGCCACATCACGTGTGGAATTGCAGCCAAGCGGGGGCTCTGGTGGCATCAGTTTTACAAGGAGATTTGATGGGGTTGGGGAAGGCATTGTCCTCTGATAAGATTGTGGAGCCAAGGCGTGCCCCTCTGATTCCGGGCATGGAGGCTGTGAAGAGAGCAGCCATTGAGGCTGGCGCATTTGGGTGTACCATCAGTGGAGCTGGGCCTACAGCAGTTGCAGTGACAGATAATGAGGAGATAGGAAAGGAAATTGGGAAACACATGGTAGAGGCATTTCTGAAGGAAGGGAATTTGAAAGCATGCACAAATGTTAAGCAGCTTGATCGAATCGGTGCTAGACTTATTTGCAGTGTTCAAAATTAACCTAAATTAACTTCTTTCCAGTATGTTTCATCCTATGTCACCTTTTCAGTTTAGTTTTATCTCATGTTTAAATATAAGAAGATGTTTGTTTGTATGGTCTCTGTGTGTGTGTGTGTGTGTGTGTGTATATATATATATATATATATATATATATATGGGGTCTGCGGCAAGTATCACCTTGACACAATAATTTTCAATGTCTTTCGTTTTACCATTTGGTGTCTAGTATTGGCAGTCTGTATACATCGTGTTTGCACTTTCCTGATCTTTTCAAGGCAAAAGGATTGGAAGACTCAAATTCATGAACATTGGTTATTTGTTTTTTTTTTTTATTAATAATTCTCTTTAGTGCCATGTATTAAAGTAAGGCTTGGTTGTTGTTGCTGTTATTGATAATTCTCTTTTATGTGGTTTGTTTGCATTTAGCTCACTTTTGTTGGTAGAGTTTGAAATTGATTTCCCTTTTGGTGAATGGACTAGAAGGGTTTCTGGTTTCAAATACTACATATAGATGAATGTGTTAGCAAAGCTAAATTTAAAATGCGTATCATTCCGTGACTAGAACATTTTCAATAAGAAAATCAAGGTGCTTGTTAACTTTCAGCATCATCTTTACCTGCCTCCGTGTCTACAAACTTCTACTAGTTTATGATTGTACCCCTTTAAACAATGCGTCTTTTTTCCTCTTACGAGGAAATTCCATTATGTAAATGTACAATTTTAGTTGATTACATGTGGCCACAAGTTTCTACAAAGCACTGATTGTATGCCTCAAAAATGCATCTATTTTTTTTTAATTAAATACATATTTTAGTCTCTCGTTATGTTAGTTTGTATTAATTCTGTCCCCCAAAGAATATTATTACATATTTGTTCGTCCAATTATTTCATTATGCCCAACTACGTCCTTCAGGGAATTTTGGTATCAATCCAATGAAGAAGCATTAACAATGATGGTAATTGATTTGCTAGCATGTCAACTATAAATACAGTACTAGATCAGCATTATGCTGTTGCCACCTTCAAAATTTTACCAAGGTTTCAAACCATAAACTAACAGTAGGACGTAAGTGGGTGTAATCAAATAACTCAAAAACTAAATTGATATTAAAATTGTTGGAGAGATCAAAAAATGGTTTAGATTTTTCTCCTTTTTGAGAACATTCTATTACGTAAATGTTCTTGAATTAATTGATTACAGCTGACTGCAAGTATTTGAAGGAACCTGATAAGTTGGATTAATGGTTTTTTTTTTTTTTTTCAATCCAGAAAACTACATCTTTGGTAACTTTTGAGTTGATGCTTCATATATATTCCTATTTAAACTCCTTGAATTAATCAGATGCAAAAACTGTTATTTGTCTTTATCATAGTTTTCCCTGAAAATTTAAAATTGAAAACAAAAGGAATGGATAAAACAGAATTAAAATACCAGAATGATAAAAAGGTCCTTTTTGATGTCATTTGCTCCATATTATGCACTAGTCACTGATAGTTCTTTCTTGAGGATGTGATGTGAAATTTGAAATACCATTATTGTAATTAGCTCTTACATGTAAGCTGATTTTGGCTTAGAAATTACCGTTAGATAAGAATCGGTCATCTATGTAGTGTTATTTTTCCTTAAGTTACCAGATTCCATGTCAGGATGATAAGACCAGGACCAGGAAGACACCGTTTTGGACCTCTCCCTTCCAATATGATTATTGTTTTACCTACCATGTTCAATGTTAGCTTCTTGAAATTGATCTGGTTAAATTGCAAAACTCAGGATGTGTAAGTATCAAGTTAGGTTTTCTGGAGTTTGAGCCAGTTCCATTCTTGAAATTCCCTTTCTTATTTTACAGCCATTCTACATATGTTATTTGTTAGGCTTACGTGCTCTGCTTACTGAATCATAAAATTGGATTATGCTTGCAGAACCTTGGTGTAGATTTCAAAGTTGCAACGGTTACACTTCCCTGTGGCCTTCATACTTGTTTTTGATAAAGAACAACATTACAGTGGTGATTCAGGTGAAGGGAAGGGTGGTGTGAAGCCAAAGAGAAAGTACATAACCAAGCGAAGACAAAATTTTGAGAAGAATAAATTTGGAACACCTCAATTTAGTCAGCGGTAGGCTTCCAGTGATGAACTCATGCTTGTTTGACTCACCATGTCCATGTTGGAATCAATAGTCTTGTGGTCGTTTGTTATTCCGATTCGTAAATTTGGTCTTTGACTAGCGCATAAAATGTGCCTTATTAATTGTCAACGTCGAGTTCCACCTACGGCACCACCGTGACCCCTTTCCTTCAATACTAATGCAAATGGCTCTTCCACTGCTTGAAGGTTGAATCAGGTTCAACCTAAGCATGATCATACTACCCGTGTTCATGCACCACACTCTTTTGGTGGTATATTTGAGAGTAAGAAGTATAATCGAAGAAAAGACATCGAAGACAAGGAAAGGAAGAATGGAAGGGAAAAGAAGAATGGAAGGATGATGGATGGTTAAGTGAAGGTTTATCTTCTCATTGTTAAGATGTTTTGAAAGTCCTCCAAAAACTCTCAAATTGGAGGGGTATAAAAATTCTAATGTTGGAAAATATTGAAGGATTTTGAAGGATTAATTATAATCTTTCATTTTTTCCTTCTTTACTAGAACTCCCAAACAATCATTTTCTTCTCCTTCACTCTTCTATAACCAAACATATCATAAGTATTCCAATTTATATCTTAAAACCTAACTAGGAGTGATAAAATTGATGGATATCCGTCAATTCATTTAACTTTGGATTTATTAAAATCTATTTATAATGTTTAATGGGTCAAGCAAATAGATAAAATGGTCATTAAAGATCTATTTACGATAATCTATTATTCATATGTTTTAATATTTTTCATTTAATAATTAAAATAAATATTTAACAAAATAGTCATCAAACTACATTTTAAATATGTTGTCGATACAATTTTTCATGGTAAATTTTTATTGAAGCATTTGTTGTTTAGATAATATTTTTATGGAGCATGAATTTGATAGCATTCCAGAGATAAGTAAGTAGTTAAAACCCTTCAATATTGGGATGGATTTGGTATTATTACATGATGTTTCTATTGCTCTTTCTTCTTATTTGCTCTGTTTTCATCAATCATGTGTTATAATGCAGTGATAAGGGGCTATCTATTTAATTATAAACAACATATCTTAATTAATTTGTTTTTTTTTTAATAATGAGTGACTCCTTTAATGATAATAGAATTGAAGATGATTTGGAACACAATGAGAGCCATTAAAGTCCAAAAAGTTCAAAAAGATGCAAAACTTCTACAATATGGGATTTAATATGATAAAATGGTGGATAAAGTTGAGGCACCAAAAGCAAGAAGTAAAATATATGGAACAAAGAAAATTAATAACACAAGCATTGGTATATTAAATATGAAGTGTCACTTGAAAAGTTGTCCCTCACAAAAAAATAAAAAAGACTATTTGTGCAATTAAGTGACAAAAATAAATTAAAATTTTAAGATAAAAGTTAACATATGATTTTTAAAAAATTTTAAATCATATTTTATGAAAGTTTTGAACTAAGACAGTGATTTTATTTAAAAAAAAAAAAAATTTCTAAAACTGCCTCCTAGTGAAAGCTCTAAAACTTTCCACCCTTCTGCAACTCTAACGTTGGCAATCGGTATTTTGTGGGACGGTAAGTGGTGGAGAGGCAGCAATTGCTTTGAGGTCAGTATAAAACCTCTATCCTTAATTTGCTGTAGATTCGAGGATTATGATTTCTATTTCTTTGTCACTACAATTGCAAGTATTTTAGTTATTTGATGTTACTCTATTTATTCTTTTTCTGTTGGATCTCTGTTCAACTTTAATCGAATAGCCTTCTTATCAACATTTTTGCTATTGAATCGGATTGCCTTCCTCACCGAAATCTTTTGTTATTGGAGTGTACTGTAAAGAAGTTGCAAATTGTTGCTCTATTTTGAGGTAATCTCAGTGATTGTTCAAGTGAGGTTCTCCTCTACGTGATTAGAATCTTCTATGTTTGTTGTTTTCATCCATGGGAATTGAATTGGATTCTATAGGGCTCGAGAAAGGTTTCTTGTTACAATTTTAATTTTGACTGATAAGAAAATGCGACTGCAAAAAAGAAAAGAAATTAAAGCATGTTGTATGCCTTGAATATGAGCAACTAAATTTAAATGATTAAGAATACGTGCTTGGCTCTAGTATCAGAATTATAGAAGTTTAAGGATGATTATATTGAGGAATTTGCTTTTCAAATACACAATACTGAAGATTCTCAAATCAATCACATTTTGTTTTTGAATTTTGTGTCATGGACTTCAGTAAAAGATATCATCACAAGGTTGTTAATAATGCATTCCATCAATGTAAAGCTATTATCACAGAAGTCACTAAATGAGAAGATTTGGTTTAAGATTTGAAATCAAAAAACGAAGATTTAATCCAACGATTTGAGAATATGTCTACTAGAATGAAGCATTTGGATAGTGAATTAAAATGTTGAATAGAAACCAGAACTTTAAAGTCAAATGCAATCAATGAAAACTTGTCAACATCAATATACATTCAATCATTCAAATGGTATTTTAAACAAATTAATTTCTATTGAGCGCTTTAGAGTTTTGGTCCTTTGTGATGCTAGTAATATAAAATTAGTATTTAAAAAAAATAAAGAGAAAAAGTTAGTAAATTCTATTCTAATCATGGACAAACAAGACATTGTGATGCCAACTATTCAAGAGCTCGCTCAAACAAAAATTTAAATTTCAAGTGTTGCGCATTTTACTTTTAAAGTCTTGAAGGACTCCTCTTATATGGTAGTTCAGCTTGGCCCACATCATATGCTCGTCAAGTTACTCAGACTATCACAATCTAACTCAAGTAATTTCTATTCAACCATTAAATGCAATGTTTGGAAGCATATTGTTAGTGCAACTTCTCATGAATAAGAAATGCATGATTTAATTGTTGATGGAAATCAAGATTTGATGGAGTATAAATGTGCAAAAAAAAAAAAAAATCACCTAGTGCTAGCAATAGACAAGTCTACATCATTACAAAAAGATGAAGTATTAACTCCAAAAAATTGTTTAGAAGGCACTGAAGGTTCAAATCAAATGTTTTAAGTCGACACCTATAATAATAGGCAACCATAGAACTTGTAACCAACATGATTTTAATTTTACAATTCAAAGTGTCACTCAAATTAAAAGCAAAAGGTTTTCATCACAAAGATTCATATACCAACACTTTTGGAAGGAGTTAGCGGAGCAAGGCTAACCACTAGGTAGCATCAAGGCCTTTGGTTGGTATTAGTTGATTTTTTATTAATACTTAGCTATTTTGTTGTTTGCTTGTCTTTTTGCAAGTTAGTTATGGTGTTGTTTCTAGTTTAATCGTAAGTAGTAGTTTCAAGTATCCCTTTCCCTTTATAACCTTTTCCGGTGTAATAGGAAAAAAAAGGAGATTTTACATTTTTTAACTGATAAAAAAATGGAAATGATGATAAAGGTTAGAGTGGTACTTGAAATTGCTTTATTAATAAGTTAAGCATCTGATCTATATTTATACAAAAGACTACTACAACCAATCAAAATCAATCAACACTAAAACTGGCCTACAAAATAAATCAAGAATCATTTAAAAACAATCTAAAATGTAAACAAAATAATTTCCCAACATAATTCTACACCCATTTCAAGCGAGAGCATATATGTCATATGCACCAAACTTGTTACATATATAACTTATTCTTGGACATAAGAGGGATTTTGTGAACACATCAGCTAATGGATCATTGGCGCGAGCGTGTCGAGGCCACCAAATTAGTAATTTATAAACTAAAATTACCTAACTAACTTGTAGCATAGGCAATCCATGTCGAACCCAAGAACTATTTTAGGATGATTTTATCAATGATATTAGGTGTTCAATTCGGGGGGTATGGTAGAAATGAAAACTAAGCTTAACTACCTAAACTACACAGCAAAAACAAGAAACTACTACTACAAATAACAAGTAATCCAGGCAAAGGTACCACTTGAGATTAATACATCATTGATCACTAAATATCATCCAATTATTAATCATTTCTAAGGCTTAAAATCATAGACAAGGATCCTT
>JANHAO010004705.1:0-23739 GCA_026873985.1 Saraca asoca | reverse complement strand
TTTTAATTTTTCTTTTTTATACATGCTTCAAATTAGATTTAAAAAAATACGTGACAAATACAAATTAAATAAATGCCTATAATTAGCAATAATATAAAAGTGTTATTTAAATCTTGAAAACTATTGCCTATGATCAATTGGCAACGGTTTTTACATGTTGCCTTTAATATAATTAGCAACACTTATTAATTGTCGCGTATAACATATAAGCAATGGTTGAAAATCGTTGCCTATGATCCTTTGGCAATGATTTTATTGAGAGTCGTTGTCTATGATCAATTCGCAACGGTTGAAAACCATTGCCTATGATAAATTGGCAACAGTTTTCAACCATTGCCAATTGATCATAGTAGGCAATGGTTTTCAGTTGTTGCTTATTCTAGCAATGGTGAAAAAGCATTGCCAAATGAAGAAAGAGAAATCTTTACCTATAACTAAAGAATAGGCAACCATTTTTTTATTTGTTGTTAGAAACTCTAGAAAAATCGTTGCCTAAAAGAATAGGCAACACTCAGTAAGAGCATGGCCAAAAATCATTACCTATTCTTATAAGCAACAGTTTTCAGACTTCAGGCAACGATTTTTGGCCGTTGCCAAAAATCAAAAATGTTGTAGTGAGATTTACAATACACTAATTATTTTTGTAAGAAAAGATTTATTATTTGAGATTCCTTGATCATAAGATATAATTTAGAATTAAAAAATAATGAAAAAACAAACCATTATTAAAACTTCTATATAAATTAATAAGTCCGGATAAGAATCCAACACAAGACTGCTCCAAGTATTAGGCACCATATCCATTATACAGGAAAGCAAACCAACGCGAGTATTATTCTCTTTGAAAAGTGATTATGAAGAATATTATTATAAGTGAAGTCTCAACAAGTTAACATAGAAGTTTAATATTATTTTTGTAATAAGATATATTTTAAATTTTTTTGGAGTTAGATTGTAAAGAATTCCTTTTCAATTAATATATTTCGTAGTAAAGTGTTAGTTGTCATTTACATTAATTAATAAGGTAAAATTAAATGAAGTCACCTTCGCACAGATTAACTAATTAAACCACAATATTAACAACCTAAACATAATGGGAATAAAAAAAATTAAGGTTGATTGACTTGAATTATCTGGAATTCTAGCTGTGGCTAATTATGATTAAGTAACTATGAATGACCATGTGCTAAAATTTCAAATAAAATAGAGTTATAATTATTGGCTTTTAGAAACATTAATTTTACAATGTAACAGATAACTTTGGGAAAAAAAATTAAGATATAATTAGGATTAATATAGCAGAAAAAAATGCTTTATTCTATATATAAATTATTTGTTGTTTCAAAAAGAAAAAAAAATTACTCGATGAGAAAGAAGAGAGTTCAATATGAAGTGTGATCTTTTGTGTCTAGCATATTAAAGAGGATGAAAATGGATACCATGCTTAGAAGACTAATTTCATTTTTTAAACAAGGATCTCCACTTATTTTTAATTAATTATTAATTTTATTTATAGTTTTACTCTCTATGATAATACTCTTCAATTTAGTAGTAATATTACTATTTTTTTTTATGATAATGATATATCAAATAAGAGATAATAACAAATTAAAATTATATTTAATGTCATTTTTCATTAATAAATGGTAAGTATTATTTGCACGGTTGCTATTACTATATATTTCTTTTTTAAGTCATTTTCTCTTTTTTATTATTAATCTTCTTTTCTTCAGTTTAGAAGTTTACACACTCACATGTTCTTACATCATACAAATTAAAGTTAAATAGCGAAATTCTTACATGCTCAAGGGGTTTTCTTTCTTCATGAAATATTGGAAAGACACAAAAAATAAAAGTGAGAAACGCGTGGCCCTCTCTTTAAAATCATACTCAATTAATGATGATGATTAAGAGAGACGATTATGTTATTATTCTCTCTTATTTTCTTTGAAAGTCAATCCTTTAAATTAAAAAAGTTGCTGAGAATAGTTTATTAGGAATTCTTGTGTGAAATTATCTAATCATATACCCAATATTCTGCAGAAAAATTGTAGTAACAAAAATTGTTTCAGTGACATTTGAAAAACATAATTATATGAATTATGCTGGACAAAATGTCTGGCGTATATGGATTCATGATAAAATTTAAGCTGTCTGATTGATAATAGGCTAAGTTTTGTATATATGCTGTCTGATTGATAATAGGCTAAGATTTGTATATATGCTGTCATATGAAAGAGATTTTGATTAAAAAAAATCAATTTTAACTTAGACCTCAGTGCTTGTTTTAAATATATCCACATGGCTCAAATAATACCATGGGTAAAAAGCATGTGTATCATATTTTTAATGAGGTATTGAATTTTTTTGCCTTGATAATATGTCACAATTAAAATAATTATGGGTAAAAAATTATGCATATCATATTTAAAGATGTATAGATTTTTTTTTTTCACTTTTATAATATGTTACGATAAAAATGATTAACTCTATGATTTTAAATTATGATTCCAATTATTTGACAAGTAATAAAATTATACACAAATATAAAAAAAAAAATATAATTATTATAAAAAGAGATTACAAAAAAATTGTAATTATAAAGAACACCATAATCATACCATTACGACTAGAACAACCGTTGCAATATGAATAATCAAAATTAACCTTTTTAGGATGTCTCTTTCCAACAAAAGCAATCCCTAACACTATAAGTTGATAGGCACAATAAGACATATTACAGCTTTGTCTTCAAGCAAACATTATGTCATATTTCTTTTTCAACATTTATAAGATTGACATCAGCATAAATAATCAAAGCCATCAGTCAAACAAATTTCCTAAGGCAAACGGAAGATCAGTTTCAGGGGCGTTTAAGATTGCTGGTTATGGCGGCTTTTGGGCGAAAAGTTCCTTCTTTGTTCACGGATGATACTTCAGCTTGCGAATCCAATGCAGGTAGTCTAAACTCATTCAATAATAAAGGAGGCGCCGAAAAAAACTTCTCTAATGCGAAGATCAACAACGGTTATTGCTCTGGTAATAATAATACTAAGGTTTTCTCACCAAATCACTTAGGTGGTAATGGCTCCTCTGCACAGTCCAATACTTGTACTATGAACTCATTTAATAATCATGATGGACATCAAAATTTTGTCGATGCGAAAATTAACAGTGGCGCTTATTCAAGCGACGGCAATCGACAAATATTGTCAAAAAAAGATGCAGCATGCTGTCAGGTTCGTGCTTCGTCGCTTGATGTTGGTAATTATCAAAACAATTCTGCAGTGAAATCTTCTGGGGATGAGGCTGCATTTGAATCCTACCCGGAAAATGATTATTCCGTCAGCAGTGGTGAACAAAAGATAATTGGTTTGACTAATCAAACTGGGTACATCAAGAGAAATGCAAATGCAGCCATCAACTTTAGCGAATTGCGTACATAAGTTTCACTTTGGGACTTATTATTTAAGATATCAAATGTGATGTTGCCTTTCTATAAAGAGCTGCTATAATTCATTATTTATATGTCCTGTACTATCTTCACGACATCATGTTATAGGATTTGCAGTTTGAGTGATAAATATTTGGTGTGATAATAATTTGAGTACAAATCATGTTCTTCGCGTATAAAATCTCGTTTGTAACTGTAATTGAACATAATGCAAAGGTAGAGCCTTAGCAAACTAATTATTTCAGAGCGTGAATAAAAAAAAAAAAAAAAAAGCGGGGGGGGGGGGGCAAAATTACATGAATCCCAGACGAAAAACAATGAAAGCGTAATGAAATTAAAAATTTAAAAGAGGCACGCCTTGGCTTCAAACTTTAAATGAATTCCGTGTAATTTCATAAAACTTTAGGAAAGTCAAAATATTTTTCTCTAATATTAATTATTTAAGGATCATTGGCATAATAATCCAATATAATCGGATTGTTCTATATTATTAAATTCTTCACAAAAGATGAACTTAATTAAGAAATAATCAGTATTATAGAAGATTTTTATTCTTCCCATTTCGAAAAACATAGCGAAACCTAATTAACTAAAGGCATTAGTTATGATTTTGGTTTTATATATCATTATTTCGTATGCAAATGTATACTGAATTTAAAAAATTGAGTTACATTGAAATCTTTAATTAGTTAAACGAATATTAATAATTTAAATTTAATCCATTTATTAATTTATTTTATTTGACATGATAAATGCATTAAAGTAATTAAATAAAAAGTTTATTTGATAGACATTATGGAATGAAAAATCCATTTCCCTATGGAATGACTATTCTATCAAATGATAGAATCTCCATTATTCTATCATCAAAGTAATAGAATGAGTCATTCTGTTGTTTATTGTCACATTCCAAAATTTAGGATGTAATTGACATGAATCACCAATAGGTGCAATAAAATTCTTTAAATAATAATTGAATAAAATTTCAATGACAATGTGCACTCTTCTAAATTCAAACTAAAATCGTATGCAAACAGAAATAAAATAAAATGGAACAAAATTATTTTCTAAAAGCATGAATCATGAAATAGTAGAGTTGGCCTAATTGACTATAGCTTTCTAATGAAACAGTATATTGATATGTAATTCCTACCTCTTGTGGGTAGGAGTAAGTCTTACCATATAGGATACTCAAAACGTTGAGCATCTGAAAAATCATCATAATCATAGATATGACATACAAGGGAACTTTGATCCTTTTTGACCATGCAAGACACACAAGTAAATTATACTGACACAATGGGTCATTGGTAAGAATGATGTCTTCTGATAAATAATATCCCTTGAGGCATTAATAAAGTTTCTTAAGTTTTATGTCCTTTTACGTCGCACTACAATCATAGGTAGTCTGCTATCATATGATGAAATAGTTCTATAAATATATATATCTCTTAGTATACAAAGGTCCTTCAATGCCCATTTATATGTCGTCGATTAGCAAACACAAATATCCTTCAAATTTTCTTTGGTCTATCTTTTCTTATCTTACCTTTTTCTAACTTATTGGCATTTTATTATCCTATTTCTTATTTTATTTCTTACAAAATACTTAATTAAGTTAATTATGAAAATATTCAAGTTAAGAAATCTGACTTAGAGTTGTATTCTAAGTCTTGCCAACTTTTGAATACATACATTTAGCACATATGACATATATACCTAATAACTCTATTAAATTATTTGGCTTAAGATATATATCTGATTCTTCTTCTATTTATCCTAACAAGTGGAAAATACTTTTGTGCTAATTTTAGAAAAATAATCATTTGAATAAATAAGATAAAGGTAGAAAGAAGAAAACCACACTCACCTTGGTAAGAGCTAATTATCTTAAACCTAACCTTAGAACCCCTCACTAGTTTTGACCTTAGTCTTTGATTATTAGAGAAGCTACAACAATAAAAGAAAATCAAATCTAAGGAAAAATAGAATTTAAGGAAAGAATTCAACCTTTTTACATCAAAAACTTTACCTTAAGTTCACACCTATGAAGTGTGCAAATTAGAACCACTTTTAGTTGAACAATGCTCTTTAGGAGCTACTCAATTGCAAATGAGGGTTATAAAAAATGTCACAAGGGTTATTCCTCATATACCTTCACTGGGTCGGCTAATTAGCCTGCCCCGTCTATCACAAATCGGGACATTTGATTGAATTTGACAAGCAAATGTACTTGGATTTGGATAAATTTTGGCATAAGAGAAGATCATGCATGTGGTGCAAATTTGAGCAAAATTGCACATGTAATTATTTTTCCTATTTTTCTCCATTTTAAGGACATTTATGTAATTTTGATCTAGGTAATTTATCCAACGCAAGTAGATAAGCAAATGGTTGTGATCTTTGGACTTTTATCCTTCCATCAATATATTATGGCACATTACTTGTGCCAAAAAAGCTTTGGCCTAGAATGCTCTTTTGGGGGGTGACTAGTGACATGGATAGGCATCACGGCATTAGTCTAAGGGTACAAGTGTACAGCTTGGTGCATTCCTTACACACTTGGAGTCTTGTAATAAGGCTTTATGTAAATGAAAGAAGTAGTCCCTCTTCAATTGAAATATTATCCTATAAATTTATTTGCTTTTGCCACATTCATTGGCATATGTTCAAATTGCATAAATCCTGTTTGTCTATATATGTGAATTTGTTGCTAATGTGTTATGTGTTTACTGCTTATGGATGCCTTGATGTGATATAAATTATGGGTGTTTCTTGTTATTTTTGAAATTAAGATAGTGTATGACTAGTTAGCTAACTTATTCTCAAGTACAAAGTAAGTACTGAATGAAGAGACTGAGCATTGAATGTTCTAACAATCAAGTTGTCAGGTAATGACAAAATTGTATCAAAGTGTGGTTGAGACCATGTTTTTCTATTTTTTGTTGCACCCTTTCAAAATGCCATTATGTTAAAGAAAATGTTATTTGCTAAATACTTTGATGCAATTGATGTTGCACTTAGGAATCATGAAAAAATTGTTGAAGTCTTAAGAAATTTGCAAAGTGAAGAGATCCCTAAATTCTTTTAAAGGGCTAAAGATTAGGATTTTCTCAAGCACTGAGTCCCAAATCTCAAACCTAGTGTGAAAGTTAAAGGCACGGGGATTAGTAATGCTTTAAAAGTTGGTGAACGGCTTGCTATTATTGAGAATGCTCAAAAGATTTTAGGGGATACTATGAAAGACCTTACCAATGAGCTAAAAGATGTTGGAACAGCTCTTTGTATTGTGATGAGTGACATAGTAGCCTTAATGAAGTATTGATAATGGCCATCGGGAACAATTTGCAAGATGGCGGTGCCTTAGAGTAAAGAGGAAATGCAAAAATCCCTGAACCGAAGCCATATCAAGGGGAGAGAGATGCACAAAGGCTCAAGAATTTTGTGTTTAATATAAAACAATATATCTATGCAGCTTACATTACTTTTCACGAAGCTCAGCTAAACTGAGCTACTATATTCCTCACAAACAATGCTAAGGTCTGGTAGAGGACTAATTACTAAGAGATTCAAGAGGGAATGCATAGCATCAACACTAGGGAAGAGCTTAAGCAAGAATTGAAGGTGCACTTTTATCCTAAAAATATTGACTATCTAGCCAAGAGGAAGTTGAGGGAGCTAAGATAAATAGGATCAATTTTGAACTATGTGAAGAAGTTCATAACCATCATGCTAGATATAAAGGACATGACTGAAAATGATAAGCTACTTTGTTTTGTTGATGGTTTATCACAAAAGGCTACCATGGAAGTTCAAAGAAGAAGGGTTTAAAGCCTCATCGATGTAGTGACCACAGTTGAGAAATTTTTTGACCACGACATTAGCTTTCCCAGCTTGAAGTCCTATAAAAGGGACTCTCATACTATTAGTGGCAGCTATTTAGGAATGAGTGACAAATCCAAGAGTGTAGGAGGGGCAACGGAGTGTCTTCCCACTTGCAAGTTTCAACATCATCCTAGACATCCAACAATAAAGGAAAGTTCAGGACCTTGGTCTATTTCTTATGCAGTAAACCATATAAAGTAGCAGAATGTCCACAAAAGGCTACACTGAATGCCTTACAAGCCAAACTTCAAGCAGAAGCATACAGAGGTGACAAGGGTGGTAATGAAGATTCTAATAAGAAGGACATATCTTATACTAGGATTAGTGTAATCTGATTCCTAGAGCCTTAAAAGTAGTGAGACAAAAATAAGGCATAGTAGATCCCATCTTTACTGGGGTCTTTTCACTCAAGGAGCTATACAGGTCTTAAAGTCCCAACCAAAATAGTAATAGCAAAGGTAATGGATGAGAAACATCTAGAGAGATGTGTGGAGTAGGCAAATCCTTTTAAAAAGGAGTCTATAAAGGAGCCAAAGGATGCAATGTGTCTTTGAGGAGCAACTACTTTTATATCTCATGTGATGTTCTTCCATTTAGAAACATTCACTTATCACTAGGATAAATTTGTAGCAATGACTTAAGCTTACATTGCTCTAAAAGTTCTAGTGTTAAGTCACCAGAGGAGCTTGTCATGTTCAAGTGATCATGGAGACATTAGACGGGGTGTCATTTTCATGTTTAAGGAGTGGTGATTTTTGAGTAGTAAAATGCATAGCGAAGTGATGAATATTAAGCTAATGGCCCAGATGGTTGACCTAACTAAGGGCCTCAAGTAAGTGGAAGCCATTTCTACGCCTTAACACTTCAATAAATATAAAGGCATGAGTTTCATTTAGCTTAATTTGAATACTTCATTATCATTAAATACTTTCTAACTTTAGCATCAAAGGGGCTTTAGTGGTTACCAACACTCAAGCCTTTATGCAAGGGACTTCCAACCACTATATTCAATACTGGAGATTGAAGTATTCATCCATTGGTGTTGTTTATGATTTGATAACATACAAAACATCTATATTCTGCTTCTAATTCATGATGTATCTGTTTTATATATTTACATCACTATTCATGATGAGTTTCATAAATGCTTTTGATGGTTGAGCTTTCAAATTTTATTTTGATTATATTAGTTTGAAGTTAATATATCAATTTGTTTACAGCATCATTTAGCTATTCTACAATTATTATCTTCCTTTATTCTTACTCATGCCTTCATATATAGATCAGTAATAAACTTTTAATTTCCTTTTTGTCTTTGTGAAGCATATTACAATCATCATTGAAAGGACAAACTAGTTTAACACAAATCAATGGATACTAGAATTTGTAGAATACATAACTCCCTTTCATAAACGGTCTTGATGCTTAATAGAGTGACAACAAGAGCCATAGGCTTAACTAAGGCCACTTGATCTCTTTCTCTTTATGAACTTTGGGTAAATGATATAGCTACCTAATGAAAATTGTGTTCCGATCTAGTTATCTCCTTCAATGGTAGTGATTTTCACCTTGAATTTGATTGTATTTATGATAATCCAATAGTCATTACAACTAATTTCTAGACCTATGTGGTTAAAAGAATGCTTGCCAATCAGTGAAGTTAGGATAACATATTAAGCTTTAGTACAACATAATAACTTAATATTCCACTAGGGCGTGGGAACGATCCCTATGATTGTATTATTGATTTTTTAGAGAAACAAATTTCAATGCTTAGTATGGTCATTTTATAGATGTTTGTCAATACTTTGCCACAAATGTCTGATGTTGAAGCCAAATTCATCATAGTTGACATGCTTAACAATGCATACAATGCGGTTCTTAAACATTCATATTTGAAAATGATACAAGTTATGGTTTCACAACCTTATTTGTTGATGAAATTTCCTATGAAAAAGGGGTAGGTTAAGTGTGTGCTAATCAATAAACTACTCGATAGTATTATATGGATAACCTTGGCAAACAAATAGTGGTAGAATAGAATAAAGGTTCATCAAGGAGCTAAGGGAAGGATCAAGATCAACAAAATGGAAAAATGAAACCCAATGCGTTCTGGTTGAAGTAGATGGATCCATGGATGGATGGGTTAGAGTGGAACCCAAAGTTTGAATCTGAGTTAGAGGAAATTACAATCTTCAAATCAAATGATAAGTTGGTCATTAAGATTGTGGCAAATCTACCATTAAGTTTTAAGATGAAACTCATTAGAATTCTTAAAGACAATATTAAAGTGTTGACCTGGTTAGTAGTAGATATGCTAGGTATTGATCTTGAGATCACTTACTATAGATTGGCCATTAATTCTTTAGTCAACCTAGATTAACAAAAGAAATGATGACATAGACCTGAATGATTAAAGGCTTTAATCGTTGAAATAGATAAACTCTTGCAACCAAAATTTAGCAAAGAAGTATCCCACACTATATGGTTGTCAAATGTCATTATGGTTAGAAAAAGCTAAAGGAAGTTGAAAGATATGTGTGGATATCACCAATCAGAACAAAGTATGCCCTAAAGATACATATCCTTTCCCTAATAGTGACAAACTAGTAGACAAAGCATCCTGTTTTGTTATCCTCGGCTCCTATGACACTTTCTTAGGATATAACCAAATTTTGTTGTGGATATAGGATCAAGAAAAAATAGCTTTCATTATGGATGATGGCATTTTTTTGCTATAATGTCATGCCATTTGAATTCAAAAATGTTAGGGCACATATCAATGGATGATAAACAAGGTTTTCAAAAGACAAATCTGGAGAAATTTGCAAGTTTACATGGATTATATGCTCATAAAGTCCACTAGCTATCACAAACATTTGGCCAATCTTGAAGAAGCTTTTTAGGTAATGTAATAATATAATTTAACAATTAACCCTAATAAATGTGCTTTCATCGTAACTGTAGGAACTTTTTTGGGTTTCATGTTGATCAAGCGAGGAATTAAGAAGAATCCTACCAAAGTAAAGCTATACTCGAAATGAGAAGCTCAAGTAATAAAAAATAAGTACAATGATTAAATGGCTAGATTGCATTGCTATCTCGATTTATCTAGAGATCAATAGATAAATGCCTTCTTTCTCACAAGGTCTTAAAAAGTTGCAAAAAATTCATTGGGGATGATTAATGTGAACATCCCATTACAAAACTGAAAAGCTATTTGGCAAACTCACCAACTTTGTTAAAGTTAGAGCCTAGAGAAAGACTTTTTCTTTATTTTACAACAACAAAAAAGGTTGTTTGCTCAATGATAATCAGGAAGCAATATGATCTCCCAAAGTTGATCTACTTCATCAGGAAAGTTCTTCATGGAGTAGAATTGCATTACCAAATGATTGAAAAGCTCGTATCAACTTGGTTGTGACTTCTAGAAAGTTAAAATAGTATTTCCAAAGTCACCAAATGATCGTTCATACCAATCAACCAATTAAAAAGATTCTCTAGAAACTTGACTTAGTTAATTGAATGGTCTCATGATCAGTAGAACTTATGCAGCACATAATTGAAATTGAGTCAAGAAAGGCTATTAAAGCTCAAGTATTAGTAGATTTCATGGTAAAAATGATCAAGGACCCACTCAAGCATGGGATGGACCGATTGCCTTTTGTCAAGACATTATTCACAAATGGTTCCTCAAATAAGAAAAAAATGGGTGCAAGAGTAATCTTTGAAAGGATTAACAAGGTCACAATTGAGTGCACCCTAAAATTTGAATTCCAAACAGCCAATAATGAAGTTAAGTATAAAGTTGATAGTTGGCCTCAAATTTGTGAAAGAAGTGAGGGCAAAAACAATAAAAGCTTTGAATGACTCCCAACTTATGGTAAGATAGTTAAATGAAACCTATGAGACAAAAGTTCCCTATTCAATAAAATATGCAAAGGAAGAAAAATGTTGATTGTAGAGTTTGATCATTTCAAGTTGGCACAGATTTCAAGGGCAAATGGCTGCGTGAATGTCCTATCAAAGCTTGCTAACATCTAATAGAAGTTTCTTGCATGATACTCTGTAAAGGCATACTAAGAAATGACCTATATTCACTCAATAGCCTATAAGGCAAGGGCTGCAAAATATCACAATTCCATATTCAAAAGATAGGAATTTCTTCAGGCTCTTTGGTGCTTCAAAGTGTAGATAGTCTTTGAAAAAAAGTCTTAGATAGGAAGCTAGCCTTAAAATGGAAAGGACCTTATTGAATAATAAGGAATTTGGGAAACAACTCATATCACTTGGAAACAATTGAAAGGTGATAGTTATGTAGGTCGTAGAATGCCACCCTCTTACGTGATTATCATGTCAATTTAATCAAGTAATCGGATGAGAACAAAGAAAGAAAAGTTAGTTTTAGAAAGATTGGTCATCATGCTATGGCTCAAAAAGGCTGAAGTATAAGATACAATTTATACATAGAATACTTTTTCCCAATATGGATAAATAAAATAATCCCCTATTTTTCTTTAACAAAAATGGTTCAAAAAATGACATAAGATGCCATCAAAGTGATTGACTATAATTTGCTCAAAAAAGGGCAAAAGATACCATCAAAGTGATCGAGCATAATTTGCTTAAAAGACAACACAAGATGCCATCAAAGCAATTGAGCATAATTTGCTCAAAAGTGGCACAAGCTACCTTTAAGGAGATTAAGTATAATTTCCAAATTAAAAAATAACACCATGGATTTCTTCTTCAAGGACCTTTGACATCATCAATTTTATTATGATTGCCAAAAAAGTGCACCTCTATGTCTAACTGATTATTGATTTGAGAGCATTTTAACAATCATCAGTGGTATGACTTGAAGACTTATAACCTTTTTTCAAGTAACTATGTCATGGTTGATCATGTGATGGCATATTATCCAAGTGAAGACCTACACAAGTTAATATGTTGAGTCAAATCCTTTAAAAGTGATATACAATGTGGGGGTCTCTATCACTAGAAAAATGAACCTATCATGGTCACCTATCTAATAGATAAACCCATCTCTCTCCCTAACCTTGAAAAAGGTACCCTTCTAATGGGCAACGTTGGTAAACATGTCCTAAAATGTACCTTCTTTAACTTATGGATGAATTGTATCCAAATTCTTTCTTTTTTAATGGAATAGGTGAAAAATAAAAATAAAAGAAAAGCTTACTAATGGGAATAAAGCTAAAATCTTTGATCACCTAATAGATGGTTTCAAAAGCTTCTAATAGAGCTTAGGAGTTAAAAGATAGTTAGGAAGGGTACATATTCATATCTAGCAAAAAGAACTACTGAAAAGGAGTAAAAGGTGGTTGGACCCCTAACATTTGAACAACATAATTATAGAAAATGAAATAACGATCATGCTTAAAGCCACATAAAGTATCCTCCTTATCAGCAACCTTGAAGATCATTAGTGGATAATCTTCACAATAATTCATTTCTCCGAGGAGACTTTTAAGTGTCACAGTGTTAGACCATAAAAGTTGAACTTCTATTTCCATTACTTTCACATCATTCACGTTTAATGCATCTTTTTTGACCCATATCTAAGCATTATTGTCTGGTGCCAACTCTAGGTTATTTGGCATTAAAGATATTGCCTTATTGTACATTGTCAACCCTGATTGACTTGTTTGGTCAGGTGACAATGCTTGATCAACAAGGGCAATATGAAAGTGTGGAATTCAAATCAATCATGCTTGAGCATTCCCAAGAAGGAAAACAGTTAAAAATAGTCAATTAAAAAGATCAATAGAAATTACACAAGTAGAATGTAAGGTTAGCCAATTATAGAAGGCTCTACAAGATTAAGGCAAACATTAAACAAATAGGTAGTGGACAATGACAAAGAAAGGAAAACAATATAATTAAAATAGGAAAAAGAAAAGAAATGGGAAATTAACTTAGAGAAAGCTGAATACATACCTATAAAAGACAATCACCTAACAAAATCCATTGATTGCAATTCCTAGCAAATGATTTTTAATGAAAGAGCCCAGACATATTGAGATATTTTAGAAAATGACAAATCTAAAAATAAGAAAGGTAGTTGAAACTGATGAGAATCATCTTACAAGCTCTTAGAAATGAATATTTTGGGCATTTTTAAGAAAGGCAGTGAAATCAAAGTCATTAAAACTAAATTGTAGGCTCTAGCCAAAGGTCAAAAGTTTGAAAGTCTCTTTAGTCTCTTCAATTTCTTGCTCGCAAAGCCACTTGACTAGTTGGTAGTCAAAGATAAACAATCAATCTAATAGTTGGTAGTTTGATGAATGGCTACAAACTTATTAGGAATGCTCAGTCAAGCCTCACCCAACCACTTAGGAGTGGGCTAATGATAAATATTAGGCAAATGGCCTAAATGGCCAAGACCTACCTAAAGGCCCTAAGTAAGTGGAAGCCTTTTAGTTTTATAAATAGAAAGGTATGAGTTTCATTTATCTTAATTTAAATACTTCATTCTCACTATAATACTTCCTAACTTTAGCATTGAAAGGGCTTTGATAGTAACCATAACTCAAGCCTTCATATGGATGACTTTCGACCATTACACTTAGTTATTAGAGATTGAAGCATTCATCACAAAGTGCTATGGATTGTCGAAGCCATGTAAGTAGACTTGTAAGCAAGAAATAGGAGTCGCAAGAAAGCCATGCTTGTCAGCAAGGTATAAGACTTGTGCCAAGACAAGACATGAGACTTGTGTTTCTCTCATCAGTTGAATAGGACATTTGATGTAGGGCATATCGGTAGTAGGTGCTCCCAAAATTCCTAGCTCACACTCAAGTTACAAACATAATCATCTTGAGAGTTATAGAGGCAGGTCACCTTTCATCATCAATAGCAAGTTCAAAGAGACAAGTAAATGAAATCCAAAGAAAAGCATATTGAAGAGTTTCGAGGAGTGGTGTTAAACTAAAGTGTGGAAAACAAGACATTAGCAAAGTATAAAGAGACAAGCAGAGAAGACACTGAGAGAGGAACTTTAAGAAAGCAAATTGAAGATTCTTTCAAAATTGTGTTAGATTGAATCATCAATGAGAACATCAATGTTTTTCAAGGTGGGGGGAGAATTTCACAAATTGGGACTTGTGACTAGATTCGACAAGCAAATGTCTTCAAATTTGGATGACACTTGGTAGAAGAATCAAGCATAAAGAAAAAATCATATGGTATAAATTTGACAAAAAAAATGCGCACATAAAGTTTTTTTCCTCTTTTCCTCATTTTAAGGATGTTTATATAATTTTGACTAAAGTAACTTGTCCAATGTGAGTAGATAAGCACATGATTATGATCCTTAGATTTTGAACTTTGTGCAATGTATTATTGTGCATTCAATCCCTTCTGAGCTAGGGGATAAACCCTTATGTTAATTGGAAAAAATTATATCCACTTGTGCCAGAAGGGTTTTGGCATAGATTACTCTCTAAGGGGAGTATCTGGTGACTCGAGTAGGCATTGAGCCACTAATCTAGGGATATGAGTGTATGGATTAGTGCCTTTCCTATACACTCAAAGTATTGTAACAAGGTTTTATGTGAATGAAAAAAGTAGCCTTTTTTCAATTGAAATATTGTCCCACAAATTTATTTGTTTTTGGCCACATTCATTTACAAATATTTGATTTGCATGAATGCATCTAGTTTTCCTATCACTACAAAAAAGTAACATGATTTCCAACAAATTTTTTTGTTGAAAAATCAAACGATAATGAAAAGATTCTTTAGTTATCGACGACAGAAACCCATCAAAAATATATCAAAAATTCAATCGAAAATCCATTGGAAAGTAGGCATGAACATTTTTTAAAAAAAGTGCTCACTATTTCTGATGGATTTTCTATTGAAATTAACTATGTGGTAGATTTCCAATAGAAAAATCCATCAGCAATTTGAAAAACATTAATAGTGCTCTAATGTGCGATTTGCCACTCATTCTTGATTTCTTTCTACTTCCTGTGTTGCATCAAAATTGTTTCTTGCTTTCCTAGCTTAATTATTGTGTTTTTAAGATATTTTTCATAAATCTAAATTAATTAAATTGTTCTAATTGCTTTATTTTATATTTTTACCAATTATTTTTATTTAATCATTACATGTTTCATGGTTAATTGGTTTATTTTATTTTACTTTATATTGTTTTGGACTTTAGTTTCTGTATCAATCTTTTTGTGACTTATCTTGCTTCGACACAAAGGTTAATATGTATTTTTAATTATTAGTTAATTAATTATTCCTAATTTTTAATGTCGTAGGAGTTAATTTTAATTGTTAGTTGTATTTTCTTTTATGTTTGAATTAGGATTGACTAATTATAACTGGTGAATTATATTTAAGAATTATATATATTTTGAATTATATTTTGTAGGATTAAGTAGTTAGATGACTTAGTTAAGTGTGTTGTTGAAATTATTTTAGGAATTACATGTATTTTTCGTTAGAAAATATTTTTATTTTAGAAATTTTATATATTTTTTATTATGTTAAAATTTGAAATTAGTAAATGTATTGTAGATATTAATTATTAACTCCCTAAATAGATTTGGTTATTGTTTATTTTTCTTAAATAGGAGAAAATATAATAATGGAATTATTTACGGAATATGAAAATTTTGTAAATAGTTTTTCCTATATATTTCCAAAAATATGTAGTAATTTTCTCCTATTTCATATCACTTCAATAAATAGAATATGGAAATTCCAGAACATCGAAGGTGATTGCATAATAGACTTATTCTAGAATGTAGTAGGTATAAGACAAATTTTCCTGATGGGATGGAAGAATTTATCAATTTTACAAAAGCTCAGCTAATTTATGTATGTGATGGCCAAATAAGATGTCAATTCTCTAAATATAAATATAGAAAATTTTTACCCCCTAACAAAATTAAGGTTGATTTATATTGATTTGAATTTAAATATGATTATTGGTGGTAGAATAATCATGGCGAAGAGAGACATACATAAAATGGAGAATCTTCTAGTGGTGTGACACAAGATTTGCATGATGCAAGTAATATGTATGAGAATATAGTGTTGGATACCACTTGGCTAGATGTTGCAACTCACTTTGAATGCAATGGAAAACAGCCTCCAAATAAATATGTTGAGAAAGTTTATGAAATGTTAGAAGCTATACATCTACCTTATAGACAAGTTGTACTAACCATTCAAAATTGTCATTGCAGTAAGGGTTTTATGTATAAAATATGACTTCAACTTACCATAGAATTCCTTTGATTAGATTATGAAAGTTATGACCAAAACTCACTCTCTTAAAAATGTTCCTCCTTCTAACTTGTATAAAATGAGGAAGCTAGTCAAGAAGTTAGTATTGGGGCATTAGAAAATAAACTATTGTATGAAAGGGTGCATATTGTTCTATAAGGAGGATAGATTTGATGGAAAATGTAGACTTTGTGGCTCCCCTCTGTGTAAGGAATAAAGTACAAACTAGAATAGCAAAGAAGTTCCATTGAAAAGAATGTATTTTCTATCTTTAGTTTCTAGGTTGCCAAGGTTATATGCTTTGATGAAGTTAACTCCTCATATAAGATGGTATCATGAGAATCAAAGGAAAATAGGTTTTCTATGTCACCTTCAGATAAAGAAACTTGGAAACAATTTGACCAAAAGTACCTAAAGTTTGTAGTCAAACCACGAAATGTAAGACTTGGGTGATGCTCTGATGGATTCACTCTATTTACTCAAAACATTGCACCGTAATCATCTTAACCAATAATAGCCACTCTTTACAATTTGCTTCCAATGTATATGACAACTCTATATACACTTTTGACCTTTTATCATCCTAGGTCTAGAAAATCCAAAGAATAAAATTGATGTGTTCATGCAGCCATTGAAAGATGAGTTACTTTGTGGAGTAATTGTGTTCCAACATATGACATTTCCATGGAGCAAAGCTTTCAAATGAAAGCCACATTGATGTTGAACATCAATGACTTTCTTGCATATAAGATGCTATCTGGTTAGCAAGCAATTGGAAAATTAGTTTGCCTGATATGAATGGAATCCACAAAAGCTTTTACCTTAAAGCATGGAAGGTAATAGTTATGGTTTGATTTTCACAGATAGTTTCTATCGTAGGATCATCCTTATAGGAGAATCAAGAACAATTTCATCAAAAATAAAGTAGATAGATTTGAGCCACTTTCCAAGATTAATTGGTGAACAAGTTTTTGATGAGGTTTGTTCCACTCTGAAAGTTACAAAAACTTGGCCAATCAGCATGCTAAGATGTGGGGTGGATCACAATTGGACTAAGAGAAATATATTTTGGGACTTGCCATACTGGCAATCCAACTTACTCCAACATAATCTCAATGTTATGCACATAGAGAAAAAGATCTTTGATAATATGTTTTATACAGTGTTGGTTGTTAAAAGGAAAACCAAAGGCAATATTAAGACAAGGTTAGATTTTCTAGAGTGCTATAGAAGAATGGAGTTGGAGTTTAAAGAGGTCGCAAATAAAAAAAATATATAGACCTAAAGCTTTCTACACCTTAAGCTTGGAGGAGAGAAACACAATTTATGAGTTGCTCAAAGAGTTAAGGATACTTGATGATTGTGCCTTAAAATTGGATAGGTGTATCGATGTAGACAATGGTAAGATACTTAGTATAAAAGGCCATGACTATCATATTTTTCATGGAAAGATTGCTTCTTATTATCTTTTCTAGACTCCTACATCCTGGAGAGCCTAAATTGAGTTGAGTGAATTATTTAGGGCATTGTGTTCAAAAGTTTTATGAGAAGAAGGAATGCTCTGAATGGAACAAAATATTCCCTTGATAATATGCAAGCTTGAGCAGATCTTCCCACAAAGTTTTTTTGACTCAAGGAACCATTTGGCCATTCATTTGCCATTTGTCATATGCACCTCAGTTGATTCTAGTAGATAATTCAGTTGTTAGCTTGTATGGTGGATATATGGAGGTGGATGGGCTAATAAATGTAGAATTTGAGGGTGATGTCAATGAAGATAAAGAAAAGGATGAAGATGAGGTTGGGGATGATAATGAAGAAGATACAGAGAAAAAATCTGATGAATGATACTGCCATTTGATCTGTGACATGATAATTTGTTACTTGTATATATGAGTACAAAAAAGCTTTATTCATATTTCAATTTATATGATTATTTTTAATTATGTCATGTGTGAATATTTGTAAATGATAGGTTCTATACAAGGAGGTAGAGGATAGTGGTCATAGGGATGAGGTGCCCCCATGAATCCCCTAGTAGCAGTTCACTTGTGATTGCCAGCCAGAGCCCCCAACTGTTGTTCCTTTTGGCTGCACCTTCATGCCCATATTGAGATCGACATCTAGCCAGATAGAGTCACCTGCATTGGTGTTAACACAAATGTAGTCATAGTAATAATAAAACCCTCCCTCAGAGATAGTTAAGACACCTTCACAAATAGCACCTCCATCTTCAAGAGTGGCATCAACCTCTAAACAACCTTCACTCCCCTAGGTATTGGTCCCAAGGATACCATTATGCCATATAGGACAAGATATATATTCTTGATTATGAACTTTATTTTTTGCATCTGCAATCTATTTATGAAATTTATTTTTTACATTTCCAATTTATTTTTTCATTTCATAACATTATTTTTTTATTAGTTGGTTAGGTTTTTCTCGACCTATAAACCAGCAAACACCATACACCATATCATTGTAAGCAAGTATGAAAGTGTATGACTTATATAGAAGAGTATTCTGGAGCCCAACCTACAAGATGTTATATACGGAGTTTGGGGTAAAGTTTATTTATAATTTAAATTTCTTCTTTTAAATTGTTCACTAACTATTTGATGCTTTGCTTGTTTTCTAATTGTAGAAGTATTGAAAGTGGAATCCTCCTTATAAGAAGGGCATGTGGAAGAATTTCAACCATAAAGGTTCCAATAAAATGAAAGATATGATAAGTAAAATATGGAGAAAAAAAGGCCCATTCAACTTGGTTAGATCAAGGACAAGTAGTGGGAAGACTTTCTCAAGTATAGGGAGGACTCTAAATTCAAGTCAAAGTCTAAGAAAATAAGAAGAATAGAGTCTTGGATGCAGCTAAGCAGGATACCTTCCTGCACATAGGCAAATCTATCCCCGTATCAGAGCATCAACTGCATAAGTTAATGTTATTTTAGCTTAATATTATTTATTTCATTTTAACTTAATGTTATTTATGTCCATGAAAATTTTCATCTTGTGTAGATATGTGAGACTAGGGTCGAGCTGTCTGTGGATAGCTTGTTTTGCCACACCCACACCTAGAAAAGTGGCCAATGGATTTTGCCTTGAGCTGCACAATCCTATGTAAGTAGCTTCTTTTAACTTGAATTTTTATTATTAATATAATGTATGTTTGATAATAAAAATGTTACATTTATAATATCAAATAATAAATTATTTTAATTTATGGGAGAATTTCAACAAAAGAAATGACTTAACGTAGACTTAGGCTCAAAGGGATGAGGACTCTAGGGACACATCTAGTGATGTGGCAAAAAGCCATTTGATCATGAATTGTGGGCAGACACCATTGGCTAGACCAATAATGGATGGGTCTATAAGTTAGAGCCCAAGGCAACAATGGGGACGACTGCATCGACTGCTACAACTCACACTGAGAGTGTGTCACATGCTATGCTAGACTAGCTTATGCACGCTATGACTAAGATGTAACAACAAATGTAGGAGATTTTTGCTTAGAGAGAGCACCTTACGTAGACTTAATAGTAGTAATAGAGTCGGATTCCACTGTCGCAGTAGAGTTAAACTCTGTCATCTCTTCCTCTATCTCATCCTTATTCATACTACCACCAGCCCCTTGCTTACTATTAGCTGCCTCTTCCCTATATGTATCTGCCAACACCACCACAACCATTCTAGCTAGTAGTCTGACCACCATTAGCCAGAGATGCTAGTAGCCATAGCAATAAGACATTATTGAGGTTTCGAACACTAATGACCAGTTCTTCTCCAATGAGCTTGGGTTGCAGTTATATTTATATGTTTTTATTTGAATAATATGTTTAATACATTGATTTGAATAATATAATTTATAAATTATTTTAGCAATTTTATAATTTATTCTAATTCATGTGCATTGTATTTTAATTTTTTATTATAATTAAACATTAATTTTAAAAAAATTAAAATTAATTCATAATACTAATTAAAATTATTGTAATAAAAAATTTAAAATCAAATTTTAGAAAATTATGTCAAATAAAAGTATAAAAATTATCCTTTTTCCGATGGATTTTCAACAAATTTACTAATCAATTTACAATAGCATTTCGACAAATATTCTAACAAATAAAAAGAGAAAAAAATTATATGGAAAAATCATCACCTCAAAATAATTTTTGGCAAAAAAAAAATTTTCGACCATGGTTTTATCAACAACCAAGTTCCATTAGAAATTCATCGTTTCTGACAAATTTATCATATTTTCGATGGATTTTTCTATAAAAAATCGTGCATTTTTTTGTAGTGAATATACGTGAATTGGTTGGTTATATGCTATGTGATTGCTACTTATAATTGCCTCAATATGATATCAGTTGTTGGTATTATTCATTATTTTCAAAATTAAGATGGTATATGACCGATTGGTTGGCTTATTATTAGGTACTAAGTGAGTATGGTTCAACTGGATAGACTAAGAGCCGTACATTTTGATAATCAAGCTGTCGGACCATGACATCATTCATGGCTGGTCAATCTTGCAAGACTGTACTGATCAGTTAATTGCCTCTAGGATTCGATTGATTGGTTGATTTGGGTCCCGAGGTCGAACTTGGCCCGAAACTTTAGTCCAACCCAATCAAGTGGTTCCATCTCAATCTAAGTTTTGAGTACTAAATTTTACTCTAATCCATTCTATACTAGTTTGGTTTGTCCTAGTTTAATCTATCTTTGGGGGTTGTTATGTTTATGAATTGGCATTTTTACATCTTTAACCTTTATATTTTTCATGTATTTCAAAATTATCCTTATATTAATAAATAATAAGATAATGTCATCTTTTCAATACTTTTAGTATAAAAATATTTTAATAATTATGTTGTTAATAATAGAATTTAAAATAAAATATTTTTATGTTATTTATAATATAAAAATTATTCATTATACAAAATTATTTAATAAAAAATAAAAATCAATGAATTAGAATTTATTGATATATAAAGAATGTCAAAATTATGAAAAAATAAGCTGGCATACTTGAAGAACAAACCAATGCTATACTATCAACAAATATTGGAGATTTTTAAACCTTGCACAATTTTTATTGATAGATATTTTATTTTTTTTTTTAGTTAAAAGGATATTCTTATAATTGATTTTTTTTATTCCATTCCTACAATATTTTGTTATATCAAATAGAAAAATTAAATGGAATGAGTATTCCATTTATGATTATACCAAATATGACTATAGAATGATCATTTTATTTTATTTTCACTTTCATTCTCGTTCCATTATATTCTATGATAACAAATCAAAGTAACATAAGTGTAAAGGACAAAAGCCGAAAGGGTCACTGTATAGCACTACCCTTTTATTTAATCCGAGAGATCTTTTGCACTTTTGTGGTGGACAAAAAACGTAAAAGAATAGACGAGCACAACACAAAGTCATATTATTCTAGCTACAAAAAGAAGTGAATTTCAACCATACAATTGGAATCAGCTTCCAGTGGGATAGAGAACTTCTTTTCAGGATGCTTGCCTTCTCGTTTTAGGGCCATGATTGGTTTAAAAATTTAGATTTTAATACTATTATTGGTTATATTTCGATAAATATTTTAATCTCACAATAAATTAAATGTTAAAATAAAAAAGATAATTTTTTTAATTATCAAAAATTAATAAGAAGTAGTACAATTTACGCTTATGATAAAATTAAAAATATTGCTCATTTGATGATATACATTCATGAATTGCACGATTCAAACAATTTGATTAATCGCTTAGAAAATGCAATTAACTACACTTTGTGTTGCAATCCCTCTATATATTCCAAGAACGTATCTTTCATTTATAAACAAACCATGCCACAAGAATTTGGTAGGCTCAATGATATTTATATGTAGCTTTGTGATAAAGCAATTAGACGGTACGAGATTACTTTTTCTGCATCTATAAAATGCAGATTATACAGCACAGATATCCAAGTAACTAGAACTACAAGGCAAAAGGAGTAATTTTAGGGCAAAGTTTATAACCCATCGCCATGGCAAATATTTTCAAAAAGGTTCTCGAAGCTTTCCAGGATAAAGATTCAGCCAAAACCAGTGGTACTGAAAACTCATTTAACAACAGCGGCGGCAATCAAAATTTGTCCCGCGCAACGATTAACAGCGGTGCTTATTCCGGCCATGGTAATGGAAACCACAACCAGCACAACTTTGGTGGTAACGTTATAAATAACCATGGAACTGTCCATGGAAACGGCAATGGATCCATCATCCATGGCAACTTCGACTCTTCAACGAGGGGATAGTACTTTTGAAGGTGGTGCTGTTTTTCTAGAAGGCTACGCATGATGATCTATCATCTAATATAGTTATTATGTTGAAGGTGTGCTACGAATGAAACCGTAGTTAGGGTATGATAGTTTGGAAGGGAAGGACTTTTCAATCTCTTATATGTACTCTCATCTATGTCTCCCATTCAATTTTAAATTGCTTGCGACTGGGATTGCGATTGCGGTTGCAATGCATTATTTGTGATTGCGGATATTATGAAAGTATAATTTTGGATTATGAATGTTACTATATGGGAATTTTTAGTTTATAAGCAGAAAACATAATAAAATGTACATAAAAACTATCAATTTATATTATTTAATAGTAATTCTTTTAATTCAATGTAATATAATGTAATATTAAATAAAATCTATTTACAAATAAAATATTACAATTTTTAGATTTTATTTTATGAAAAAAATCCCATAAATATTTGTACTGTGGCTGTTGACGTTGTAATAATGCGCAATATTACGGTATTGTGACCGCAATCCATAACAATTTTTGTGATTTTTAAAACATCATCAATTACGTTGTAATGTGATTGCAGCGTCCGTCACATCTGTAATATTGTGGCCATAACATGTGTTACAGTGTGCAATTTAAATCTTTGATTATATATTACTTTTGTTTAATTAAGTTGTTAAATAATTAGAGTAAATTTCCTCAACAAATAGGTTCCCTTCCGGTTAATGAAATTTGATATGATTTGATATTACTGCAAGTTTTTCCCTTATCCGCCCCAACCCCCCCCCCACACCCCCCCCCCCCCCCCCCCCACCCCCACCCAAACGAAA
>JANHAO010004704.1:0-23749 GCA_026873985.1 Saraca asoca | reverse complement strand
CTCCCTCACTATAAATAAAGGGAAAGGGACCATAGGAAGGGGAATGAGAGAAAATATATACAGAAAACTCCATTAGTAAAAGGGATCCTCTTGTATCCATAATCCTCATTTAGAAGGATACCCTGTGAGCCGTAAAAAAGTGTGGTAGCCATTATAACTCGGTCTAACAAGACCTTTGAAAAGCAAATAACAAAAGAGCAATGTGGACGTAGGGGCTGATACCCGGCTTTGGCTGAACCACGATAAGTCTCCGGTGTTATTATCCTCCTCTTAATTTCTTCCTTAAACTTTTACCACTTATTTTCATTCTTTCTCAAACATGCAATCAAGGGTGTTGTACTAAGGAAACCAGTTGAACGGATTTTGGTGTCAACAGATGCTAACAAAATAAATGCCTTGAGAATATTGAAAGTCATTATTATTGTATTTACAATTGGATCCCTCAATTTCAATCCATCATAGACATGATTTAGATTTTTGTATACAATATGTATTTAAAATAATATATAAAGCAAAGTTTAACTGTAATATGTTATTAAGATTATAAGTGGTTTTCGATTTGATAATAATATGAAAGTTAAGCAAAAGAAAAAATAATAATTTACCTATATATTGTATAGATTTTATTAATTTAACAGGTCATATTAATTTATTAATTTAATTAACATGTCAAATTTATATAACTTCATGGCCAAAATGGTACAAAGGAAAGTGCCTCAAGAAAATTGGGAGTCATATTTAATGTACTTAGAATCGGACTTCTTAATTTTCATCTATAGTTGGCAAAAATTTATTATTTTTTAGGTCAAAATGGTGCACATGAAAATGCAATAAAAAGACATATTTTAAAATATAGAGCATATAAATAAAAACTAAAATATATATAATGATTTCATGCATAATAGTATTGGAAGTTTCTTTTTAAAATTTCAACAATTCATCCAATTTAATTTCTAAAATAACTCTCACATCAAAAATACTAAAAAGGACTGAACTTTTTGACTTGATTTTAGTTTATTCTATCGTAGAATATTACATATAAAAACATAAATTACAATTTATGATGCACTAAAGTAATATATTTGTAACAACAAAATAAATCATGGGATGAATAAATAAATTAATCATATAAATATCTAAACATGATAAGTGTATCAATGATTTAGCAATAAAGAGTAATAAAAATATATATCTATAAAAAAATCACATGTAAGAAATAAAAATAAAAAAGACTAATAAAAAATTAAAAAAAATAATAAAGAAAAAAAGAAGTAATAGATCAGACTTTTTGAACTAAAAAAATAGATAAAACAAAAAAAATGGACAAACAAAGACCAATACTAAACTATTAAAAAAAGAAAAAACTAAAAGTAAAAAAAAAAAGTAGAAACAAAAGATGATAAAGGGAATAGTGAGAGAGGCTTGTCTCTGTCACTAGTCCAATACCAGCTTATAGTAAAGAAAAAGAAGGAAAAAAAAGTAAAAATAAAAAGAGTAAAAACAAAAGATGATAAAGGAAATAATGACAAAGGCTAGTCCTATATAAAAAAAAAGGAATAGTATTGAACATAATGACAGGAATAGTCCGTCACTAGTCTCAAGAACTGGCAAAAAAAAATTAAAGTGAAATGAAATAAATAACAAAAAGGTTAATATTGGACTCTTTAGCTAACAGAGGCTAATGCCTTTGGGATTTGTTATCTTTTTCTTTCTTTTTCATTTTCTTCCCACTATTTAATAACTACTTCCTCCTTTTTTTACAACTCCACAACCAAAAGGTTAAGAACGATCAAACTTGGATACTGGATAAAGAGAAATGCATCCCCACATTTCCAAGGTTAATCATTAGTATTTTCTATTTTGAGCTTAAGATCAGATGTTTGATTTTTAACTTTCTCTTCTTTCTCTATCTCTTTCTTCTATTAGTTTGGTTTTCCTTTTTGTATTTATCTTTTACACAGATCTTTCTTGAACAATATGCTCATTTTTAATTTTAATTATTTTTAATATTTCTAAAGTGCAATCAAGTAAACAAAAGCTAAAAATAAAAATAACAACAACAAAAAAGTTGTGTGCAAATATAAGGATGAGGAATGATCAAAGAGATATACCAATAAATTTGATACGAGATATGAAAATATTTGCTTTTGATCACTCTTTTCCTTTTAGAGTCTTTTCCTTTTAAAGAAAATGAAAATGAGTTTTCTTTTCTTCTTGTTCATATTCCCCCTCGTTTGAGAGCCTTCTATTTATTCAAAGAAAAAAAGTACTATTATAATATGATTTTTACTTGATTTCATTTAGTTGTAACTTATTTCCTCTTAGTTGTAACTTGTTTCTTTTGGTTTACAAATTGTTCATTAATTACCATTAGATTTTAGGTTATTCTTTCATTTTGGGAAAGGTTGAGCTGCATAAGGAAACTAAATTTTCTTAACTCAAGAAAGAAACAGATGATAGTGGAGGCTTGCAAAAATGTAGATTAAGCATTCTCAATTGAAAATTTTGTTTTTTTGTTTTTGTCTTATATATTTTATTTGTATAAAATACATTAAACATACTTAATATTTTTTTTTGTATTTTTATAGTCAGCTTAAAAAAAGAAAGAAGGTTACTTTATAAGTGATATTTTTATAATTTTTACTATTACTACTATAATAATAAAAAGGAGAAACAAAAATTAATTAATTTTTATCTTGAAAGTTTAGTGCTTATTGCCCACAAAGTATGTTAAACTTAGACAAAAATTGGCGTCTACAAGCTCTAAATCATGAAAAAATTCTATTTGAGAAGAAAGTTCAAGTTTAAAAGAAAAGATTATATCCAATGATGACCTAAGGTTTTACTTGAAACATCCAAGCATCCAAATCTTCAATCTTCAAAGTCTTCAAAACTTAGAACAACTCTCATTTCTTGACTTTCTTTTAGAGTTGAGCAAGACAAGAGTTACCAACGCTTAACTCAATTACTCACTCTATCTTCTTTAGACAATTCTATAAAATAAACATAAATCTTGCAATTCATATAGTTAGTCCAATCTAATTTATCATAATGCATGATTCAAATATATAACTAAAATAAATAGCACAAGAGCATGCATCATAATCTTATAATATATATTCATTAACCACAACATAGCATGTCTATTAACACTTGTAAATGATATAGCACTAAGCACATTGTATATGATATAGCACAAGGACATGCATTACTATTTGAACATATATATTCACTATTTGCCATTTGTCATCATCAAAACTAATCATGTAAAGCCTTGGGGCTAACAATGTCCCTTTTTTTTATTATGACAAATCACCAAAGAAAAATATATTCAACATAATGATGTAATATAATAAGTTCAATAATAAATCAATACATTAAGTGCATAACATATTTTTCTTTTCATTTTCTTCTCCTTTTATTTGACATAAAAAAGGATAAATAAATATATTGAAACATGTGATGTCAAACAAAGAAAGTTATTAACTTCTCCCCTTATTTTTCATTATCAAATATATATTTTTGTTTTGACTTAAAAATGATGAAATAAGCTTAAAAGGCATGCAACATTGTAAGAAAAACTTTGCATTTTTTGAAAGTAAAGACATATATCTTTTTCATATGATCCTAACAAGATTTCAAAAAAAAATCATACCATAATCATATGAAAACAATCATCGAATAAATGATTCAAATGATATATAATTTTACCTTCTTCTATTAGGCAAGCATGAGAGGAACCCTTTGACATGACAAGTAAATAAATATCAAAAACCTTCATGTTAAAACAATTATAAGTCATAGTATAGATCAAATATAAGAAATGCTCCCCTTAAACCATGCAAAACAATAAGGTAAAAGATACAATCATATGAACTTTGATGAGACAAAATCAAATTAAAAAGGAAATTTCTTGTTTAGCAAAGGTAGCATGATCGAAATCATGCTTATTTATTAATGATTCACTAAATTATATAATATGCAATCAAGATATCTAAAACATATACATGAAACAACTTAAAACTAATTTTCTCCCCCTCAATGAAATAAAATAAATTTTCCTTTGTTTCAAAAAAACATGTTACCCTTTCAAAAATAAAAGATGATTGAAAACATGAACTACTTGTGAGATCAAGACATATATGTATACCAAAAAAAAATACATAATTATTTTTAAGCATGGAAAATATAAATCTTTCTTAATCTAACAAATACAATTAAATTTCTCCCTTTTCAACAACACTAAAATTTTGTGTTTTAAAACGTTGAAAAGAAGTTTAAGAGAAACATAGAAGAAAATATTATTTTCAAAAAAATTAAAATATTTTTATATATGCTTATCTCCTTTCTAAGTTTCCTTATATTAGCACATATTCCAAGCAACTATAAACCTAGCTCAAGAAGAACATCATGAAAGGATATGCAATAAGGATAAAAAGAGATCGAAACTATCCAGCATTCCTTATGTGTAATGACAAGAATCATGTAATAACAATTAAATATTTTGTCATCACAACCAAGCATATTTTTCATGATCTTATCCAAACCAACCAAGAACAATTAGACAAAGCATCATGCAATCCAATATATAAATGGTTTATAAAAAAAATAAGGATAAAGATACTTATTGATTGTAGCAATATGTGGAGCTTCTTGGTTATAGTCATCTTCCTTTTCAATTCCTATCAATTGAGAGGCAAAAAACGTTAAACTTGATGAGAATAAGATTTCCTTAATGTGTTTGCCTTTAGAAGAGGATTGGAAGCTACTGATTAATCATGTTGAGAAATATTTCAAGTCAAGACTTGATATTCCAACTCCTTCATTTTTTCACAATCTTGAGGTTGAACAATGAATTCTTTCACAAAGCATAAAGATTCTAACAAACTTTTGAGCACAAAACTCAAGATTGGATATTAGAATATATAAAACAAATTTTAAAAATTTTTCAAGGAAGAGTTAGCTTTAAACATTACTTAAGCACTTCTTAGAACATATTTAAAGTTGACAGAAAGCATGTAGCAACTATTATAACATCAATCATGTAACTTTGAAACATAGGAGATAAAAAAAATGTTTATAAAATTATTTTGAAAGTAACAAGAATTTTTAAACCTTTAAGAACAAAACTTATGATTTTAGAAAACATGAAGACATCAAAACTTATATAAAATATCTTGAAGAAGCAAGATTATAAGAGCAAAAGGTGTACTTAACAATCAAGAAAACAAACATTCACTAATAACTCCCAAATATAAAGAAACTAGCTCCTTTTAATATAAGTATGATCATTGAAAAAGCATAGAGCCATTGTCTTTCACAATTCAAACATAGGCATATAAACACTTTTAAGAAGCATTGATGATATATTTGCCTTGATAAGAGGAATTACGTTCCTTCAACACAAAGAGGACATGTTATTTTCAATATAAAGCCAAACTTTTCAATGATATGTTTAATCTTTAACTATCCAAACTCAAGAAAGATATGAAGCATATTGTGCATAGAGAGAGGATAGAGCATACTAAACATTTAAATTTTTATTCCTCTTTATGGAAGTCGACTCCTTTGTGAGTTTATTTGAACTATCTTCAAGTTGAACTCATTTTCCATTTCCATGCTATTCTTGAGAAAGTATTACTTTTCTTTCCTACATAACAACTCCAGACAACTTCTTTGGTACCCAACCAAGACTTGAGTCCATGATGATTATATGAATATCAATATAATGTGCTCTTGAAAGATTGATCAAGACAAGAAAGTGAGCACAAAGAATCATATTCTTTGAAATCAATTTTCAAAGCATTTGCATATATTTTCTATATATGAAATAGACAATAAGGTTCAAGGAAACATATGTTAAGCATTGTGAACCCTTATAAAGGTCATATCAATAAATAGTTGAGAATATATGAAGATAAAGTAAATCATGTATTCAAGATAATATCTCCTATGCATATATGATTTTGATCAAGATGAAGCCCAATCTTCATGCAATGTTCATGCTTTGGAACTATTTCATCTCTTTTTCAATAATATCAAATAAAGTAACATAAGAGGTTTAAGAATTCGCTACCTTATCCTTTACAATGAAATGATGATTCTTTCTTACCTATTACTTTTATTTTAGAAGTTTAAACTTTGACACTTCATCAGTGTGTGTTTGAGAAACTTTAGTAGTATCAATCTTTCCTTTTTTTTTTAACTTTTTTCTTTTAGAAAAACTCTTATTGAAGATTTCTTCTTCTCTCGACCAAATTGACCACCTTTACAAGAATTTTTCTACATAATTAAAGTATTAGGAGGACTTTTTAGTACCCATGTCATTTTGTGTCCTTTAATATTAGTACATAAATATTTGGAAACCTTAGAAACCCAAAATTTTTTCTCACATAAGAGTTTCTTTTAATAGTGTATAAGTGAGAAATATAACCTTAATAGTGACAATAATTACAAATAATAGAATTCTTATTAGAATTGAAAAGTATAAAATTTATATCTTCTCTCAAAGACTTGAAAAAGTGTCTAAGTTGAGTGCTCAACATCCTCTTGGGATAAATCATTTTCAATTTGGAAGTCACAAGAAGTTGAACAATCAAATGCCATAGATATTCTATTATTATGCGATTCATTAAGAGTATGTAGGTCATCATAACAAGGACTAGTATTAGGATTAGAATCATATGCCTCCAAGTCCTTTTGAGTCATAGAACTTGATTCTTCCATTTGATGCTTAATTTGCTCTTCTTTGGAACCATCATTTCATTTCTCTTGGAACTCTTTATTAGGAGGCGTGGAACATATTTCACATTCTTGTAAATCTTCTTAAAGAATTTCCTTAACAATATCTTCTTCTTTTTCTTTTTCCTTTTCTTACTCAATATAAATACTCTTAACAACAAAAAAATTATTATCAAGATAAAAAGTACTAAGAGTATCCCAACCTTCTTTGGCATTAGAGCTTTAGAAACTTTGATATAAGTATTATCATTCAAAGCACTATACAAAAATTTTCATAACTTTAATCTTCAAAGCAAAATTCCAATTATAATCATTATCTCATTCTCTCCTTAGTTTGCAGGTAAAACCATACTCAGTAATATCCCAGGAATATAAATCAAGGGCTTATAAAAAGCACTCCATTTTTCCTTTCCAAGCCTTAAAATAAGAATTATCAAAAAAAATGGAGGTTTATAAATATCAACAAATTCAAACATTGAAATTTTTGAAATATCAAAACTTTGTTTCAAAAATGTGCCTTTAATGGTTGCCATGGATCTTCTAGAGATAATTAAGTCCTTTGAACAAGAGCCCATAGCTCTGATATCAATTGTAGGACAAGACAATCCATACCTAAGAGCAATGAATTAGGTGTTTTGAAAATTTTCACAAATTTTAGTGTACTCTTTGAAAATATCTTAATTTTGGAAATCTATAGGATTTTTTTAATTCAAATAAACCCAAGATAGTTTGATGAAGATGTTTGCACAGAAGAAATAACAAATTAAAGTACTTATGCAAAATAACTCATTTAACTATACATAGACAAGGCTTCAATAAGCACATTCAAAGAAGGAAATCATTTCTTTCAAGCATACCAATATCTGGGCCATATGATAAACAATAAAGTACAAAATATTTAACAAAGTTCAATAATCAAAAATAGAGTGTCCCATAATCTTAATCATTAACAAAAGCAAAAATAGATATCACAATATAGGCTTTCTCTCCAAAGCATATTATTGCTTGCTCACCATAGCTGATCACACTATAACATTGAGCACTTCGGATAAAGCAAGATTCGAAACTTTAGTTAGGGTCATCATTTCATCCGCCCTTCCATTTTATCTTCCACTTCTTGAGCTGACCCAGCCTAAGTTTAATTGCTGGAAAATTAATAGAGTAAGGATAAAGAGATTTAAACACAAAATTTATAGTGGCTCCTCACTAAAAAACATTATTCTAGGCATACATCTACTTTTATGTTCTCAAACAAGATCTACTATATATCAGTCTCTCGAAGTTTAAACGAGTATAAGGAGAAGCTTTTATAGTGATTGCTTAACCACAATCAAAAAACCTTTTAAAAAGCTTAACCACTCACTCAAAAAGAGAAAACAAAAACTTCAACCACTCTTTCTACCCTAGGTAAGGCTTACCCTAGAAAATCCAGATATGTTTGAAAAGGTTTAACATTAATTGAAAGAACTCTAAAGTTCAAATTACAAAGTGAAACTCAATATGTATGAATTCACTCAAATCTAGCTCATATTGAAGAAATTAGATAAAAAAAATTGAAGCATAAATGAAATATAAAGAGTGTTTGCCTTTGAGAAAATAAGGTTTTGCATTGAGAAAATACATGAAATGGGTATTCATAGTAAGAGAGCACGGTACACAGTAAAATAACTGTTATTTCACAATATACCCCTTGTGATTATGATCACGAATTCAAATTTTGCATTACTATCAAAATCACAATTAAAACTATGAAAAATCAGTTTATAAACTTTGATTCAAATAGAAAAAATACAATGTGAAAGTTAATTCAAATCGCCTTGAAATGCAACCTTTTAGTTACCCCCAAAAGGCTTGTAATTAAAATCACAAAAACATATGTAAAATGTCGATTTGAATCATCAAATTTTGACTATTATCTAACACTTGTCCAGTAGCTATAATCATGATTGCCAGCATAGTTCAAAAATAATGATCATGATCGTGAATTTAAAATTTAAATTTTTTATTAGAATTATAAAATCAAGTGTAATTACCAATTTGAATCACATATCCAGATTTTGAAATCCAAACTTTTTAAAATCATTCCAAAGTTTATATTTCAATCTAAAAAAATATTTCCAAATTTAAACAATTTGATGAATCATTTAAGAATATATTGGAATATTTTTTGTGAACATATTTCAAATGCAAAAAGATATTTCCAAGTTTAAAAAATTTGATAAGTCATGTAAGAAAATATTAAAATGTTTTTTTTTAATATTTTAAAAGTTTTTTTAGCAAAACTTTCAGACAAACCTCCCAAAATAATTTTAAAAAATGAGTTAAATTCAAATAATTCAATACCTTTACATTTTAATTAAAGTAAGGTCTAAATGAAAATTTCATCAATTGAAACCATGATTGGTTAAAAAAAATGATAAAGCAAATTAAGAATTTGTAAAACAAGATTCAACTCTAAATCATGAAAAAAAAAATTATTTAAGAAAAAAGTCTAGGCCTAAAAGAAAATATTATACCCAATAAAGACCTAAGGCTTTACTTAAAATGTCTAAGCATCCAAAGCTTTAATTTTCAAAGTCTTCAAAACTTGGAACAACTCTCATATCTTGACTTTTTTGTAGAGTTAAGTAAGACAAGAGTACCAACGCACGACTCTAATGCTCAGTGTCTCCTCTTTGGACAATCTTATAAAATAAACATAAACTTTACAATCTATATAATTAATCCAATCTAATTTATCATAATGCATTATTCAAGTATATAACTAAACAAATAGCACAAAAGCATGCATTATAATCTTATCATATATATTCATTAATCATAGCATAGTATGCCTATTAAATACTTGCAAATGATATAACATTAAGCACATTATATATAATATAACAGAATGACATGCATTATTATTTAAACATATATATTGACGATTTACCATTTCTCATTTTCAAAACTAATCATATAGAACGTTGAGGTTAACAATAATCAGGAGTCTTTCATGGTTGGAAATGACAGTGAAACCTAGTCATGACTACTTTACTATAATTTTGAATAGAAAAGAGGAGATTTTTATCGAATTAATTTGGTTAGAGTATCACTTAAAGATTTTAATTTGTGAAATTGACTTCATCTTCTAAATTTCTCAACCAATCTGTTTTTAACTTGTCAAGGTAAAATTTAACTAATTACCTCAACATTTTCCATCCATTTTAGCATGATAAGCGAATGAAGAGATAAATAATTATAACAAAAATAAAAATAAATGACTATTAATGTTAGTTATGAAATTTGAAAGATATGATATTCAGTGTGCTTATAAATGAATAACTAATTATTGCGTTGATTCATTTACTTTAAGATTTAAAAAAAAAGGATAATTCAAGAATGAAAATACTTTATTTCTCGATAGGTTGAGTTTCCCATAGAATTTCTCCATTATTTCTAATATTTGGGACTAACTCAAAAAGTGTATATAACCAAGTAAAATACACTTATGATCAATTGCATATTCTATAATGAATCCAAATATAATTAACAACAAGTAAAATAAATTCTCATCATGCAGTAAAACAGATTTATATAACGAAATTTGACATTCTATGTTATGGAGCTCTCGGTTCTAAGTTGGTAATTTATATATTTTCAATTAATTAATAATAGATGATATATGATAAATAAATGACACTCTACCAAATTTTTGTTTTATAAAAAAATATTTGTCAAAATTCTCAAATTTAGCTAATCAATGGTGATTAATGTTTGTCTTTCAAGCTCTATTTGTTATTGTGAGAATATGACTTTCAAGGTTATTATTTATATATAAATAAAGAATTTTTATATTATATTTTATTATTAATAAAATAAAATATAATATTATATTAGTGGAAGAAAATAATTTTCTATTTAACCACTGCGAGGTTTCGAAGCATCAAGCACAGTAAAAAATTTAAAAATTTTCGAAACCCATCAACGACCCATGTGTAAAACATAAATTAGTTAGTTAAGATAATATCTTATGGTATTGCGTTTGATGCAGAATGCAGCAACATAGGTTTCGTCTCCTTATGGTGTTGTGTTTGATGCAGAAAGTAGCAACACAGATTTCTGAACTTTCGTCTCCTATGATGCTACTGCCGGATGTAATGTTGCGATTTGATGCAGGAATCACCAACACAGATCGATGAATCTGTGTCTCTACGATTTCCACACATGAGGAAGACAAAACTTCAATCTGCCGGATGGAATAGCCTTACTCACTGTGCCTTTGCTAGGAAACGCCTCTCTATATTTTTTCTAGGAGCTCTCAACCGATTTTCAAAACTATTTTTTTGATTGTATTCTGCTGTTCAATCGCTTCACTAATCCCTGAATGTTATCTTTATAACTCTAGGGTTTAGTGAGAAAAGACCTAGGCCTAGTCCAACTGAAAGTCCTAATCTTAGTCCAACTGAGAGTCCTAGTCCAACTGAGAGTGTGAAAAGGCTTTTGGGCTTAAGTTATTGACTTAGTCTATCTAATGTCAATAATTAAACCCAATGTAATATAACCTTAATAAAGTCCAAGAGAAATATAGTATTATTTTAATATTACTTAATATTAAATAATATTATATTATAATATAATCTAATATTATATTATATCATATTATATTATACCGGGCTATATTCCAATGATTTCTTAATATGTATGTGGGCCTATGAGTATATCAGTTAGAGGAGGTTTTCAATATTTCATTACATTTACTAATGATTTCAGTAGATATGGATATGTGTATTTTATGAAACACAAATATGATTCCTTTGAAAAATTCAAGGAATTCAAAAATGAAGTAGAAAATCAGCTTGATAAAAGTATCAAGATTAATTTTTACAACATTCCTCATATTTAACAATATTAAATAAATAAAATATTCTATATTATCTTAATATTTTATAATAATAAATAAGTACATAAGATTATTTTTATCCAAATATTTTTTAACAAAACTTACAAGTCATTAAAGGAGATTAATGATCGTTACAAGAAGTATAAATACAATATTTGTTTGTATTAGAATAATAAATTTTAATAAAAAAATTATAAAATTCAAGATTAAAATCATATCTTATTTCTTTTAAATCTATTTATAAAATCTCTCTGAAAATTAAAAAAAAAAGGAGGGAGTAGGCATGCTGATTCAAAGCCCCGTGTGAAGGCTTTACATGATGAAGAAATTGAAAGATCACCGTGGATAATGGCTGGCAAGTTGAAATCTAACTAAATTATTTGGGATTCGCCATTATTCCCTTCTTTGGTTGGTTTAACACTTAATTTGCAAAAGCTGACACCATAGATAGAGTGATATAAATCTAACTAATGAAAACTGAACCGTACAAGGTGGGTTAGGATGAAGGGATTTGCTTAATTAATTGCACTTATTTATTAGTGTTTGCCGACAATAAAGTGAAATTTGGAAGCAACGTGCACAACTTGTGATATAAATCACCCAATTAATCGCTTAGTGATCAAATTGGGAAATATTCTAAATTGTATGTATTAAATTAATTAAAATATTTATAATTTATTTTATATTTGACTGCACTCTATCTGCTTGATTAGAGATGATATATTTTTTTTTTATTTTTTTTACTTGAGCTGATACATCCAACCCGGAGAATTAAAAATCTGTCATGCTTGGATTGGTTCACGTGCGTGTTGTACTGCCATTCATTCTCTAACTGGCAGTTTGGATGTAGGAAATTGCCATGGAAAAGAAAGGAAAACACAGAAAATAAGGTATTTTTTTTTGTTTGGCTCAAATAGAAAATGGAAGCAGAAAGGAAAATCAACAGAAAATTTTTTATGGGATCCACTGATTTTTTTTCCTATCCAAATAGACGGAAAATCAGAGGAAAATATACAGTAAAACAGAAACAAATTTCGGGAAGAAGAAGATGGCGTCAGGAAAAAATTTATACAAAAAATCAAATAGGAAAAATTTTACTTTAACTCTATTAATTCTCCGTCAACTTCAATCAAATCCTTTTAAAAATTATAATCTAATCCTAACAAATTTTTTAATTTTTCAATTTAACCCCTCAATTATTTTTATTTTATTATATTTTTATTTTTTTTCTTTTTCTTTCCTCTCATTTTTTCACCCAATCAATCAATAAAAAAAAACTTTTTTTTTCATCCATTTTTCTTTCTTTTTCTTTCCTTTTCTTTCCTCTCACCCAGACAAGGGGGTAAGTCCTTGTGTTAACCCCCACGTCAGTGTTTATCCCGTGATCACCATCACGACTTCTTCCACTTACTTATATTTCTCGTAAGTCGTAACAAATTCTTAGTTGGATACATTCCACCGTAATTTAATGTGACCACAACATGTGTTGAAGAAAATTTTAAATTAGAACAGATGATTGATCTTTCATTTTGTTTGTTTTAATATTGATTTTTTTATACATGCCAAAAGTGATTTATTATTTATTTAATTTTTATCTCAATAATAATAGACACAACAAATTATTGTTTGAAAATACTTAAAATAATGAGTAAAATTATATTTATATACGTACACTTTTCACTTGCAATATGTTTATTTTTTAAATTTTTTATAAGCATTTGGATAACTGCTCATAGCACAGTGATAATACATATAGATTAAAAAAAAAAAGACTATCTAAATGATAGAATAATTCTTAGTTTACGTTCTAATTCTCATGTATTCTGATTCACTCTCTCGCGTTCTTATCATAGAGGCAAAACAACTGCATTTGGGTGAACCACTTCAAGTGTAGTTTTTGGACAAACAGTGTGTCAGACTAAGAGAACAGAAAACCACAGTAACATAATCGATACTCACCAGTCACCACCCATCCTCTGTTGAATTTATATATTTTATTTTCAATTTTATCAAGGATAATTAAATAAAATAATTTACATGCTGTGAAATTTAAAAATCATTTTATTCATAAAAAAAATAACTTAAAAAGTGTAATTTTTAAAAAAAATAAGAAAATTTTAAATTGTTTGATTGGTTAATAACTTAAAAAATAAACGAAGTTATATTTTATAAGAAGTTCTATTCTTTACAAAATATGATAAATTATTTATCCACACCTATAAGTAAGTTCTACTTCCTGTACTTTTAATAAAATAAAATTTAAAAATATCCTTATAAAATTTAAATAATGATAAGAGTATACTTTTAAAAATTTACATGATGTTTCAGTAAAAGAACATAACTTTTATTCATATTTTAATTATTTTAATAATACTTCCTGTAAAGTATATAATTAAACCAAATACTATATGTAAACTTATTTTTTGTAAAGTTCTACTTTTTGAGTGCCAATAAAATAACTTTCATTTGGGAAAGTTCATATATGAATTTATTTTTTGAAAAGTTTAAGTTCCCACATTGTTGTAGGCATTTTCTAGTAACATGTAAATGGGCTAGCAAAGGTCCAATAGAAGACGAGTTCAACCAAGAAAACGCGAATCACTCAAAAGAGTTAAAGTCGCACAAAGAGGACACCGGCTCACCAGCCACGAGCTCAGGGCACAAGACAAGTTCCGGGTGGCAATCCCAGCTCACTAACGACATATGACAAAAGTCCAGACTCTCCAGAGATGAGCCCCAGCTTGATTGCCGAACAGCTCATCCTGCACAAGCTCGCTTCTCTAAGAATAGGATTGACCTCACTACTCGAAGGACAACAACAACCTCATGTCAGAAGTTCTGGCCTGCAAGGTAAAGCACGCCACTTAACCAAATACATACTAAGGTCGAATCAAAAACATCCATTTGCAGACAATCTACGAGACCCTTCTACAAACAGTGAGCGGAGGGGCTCACAAGCAAAAAGTAACCTGTCTAAGTTGACTTGCAAGAGTCTGTATTGTCCTATACATTCATTATCTGATATAACATATTTACAGCTTATAAAATTACATTTGTAACCTCCCAGCATCTATAAATATGAAGAGGGAGACAATTGTAGAGGACTTCTTCTAAATACATGTGGAAGCTCTATCAAAATAGTGAGAGGGGGACTCGTATATTGTAACTCTGCCAATCCAAATAGTGAAACCACTGCCTGAAGGCAAATACAATTACCATGGATGTAGGGGCCAAACTGGTTTTAGTCAAACCATGATAAAAAAGCTTTTGGTGTTTGTTCTTTCTCTCTTTTATTGTTTCCCTTTTTCATTAACAGGCCTGCTACTGACAATTTGAGTGTTAACTAAGATTTGGATCTACTGAATTAAATTTTACCACTAACATTTTGGCACTAAAAGGAGGGCCTGAACCTCTGAACTGTTTTCTCTCTGTTTCTGTGATTTGCTGAACAGCCACAATGGCAAGAGGAAGAACCACTAAGAGTACTGATGTTGTTACCTCCCAACCTGAAGGTCATGTGGAGCAGCAAGGGTTACCACTGGGGGACTCAGTCTTTCCGGCTATAGGCATTTCTACTGCCCTCGCAATGGGCACTGTCAATGATGTGGCACCATTGATCCCTCACCAACCTGTTACTTTCGGGATCGATAGAGTTCAGGCATGGCATTAACGTCACGAGGTGCTCGAGAGTGCAGTGAAAGAACTGGTTAAAACAATCAAAGTGCTAGCATAGACACAAGCCCAAGGAGCACAAAAGCAAGTTTAGGTCACAGCACCCAAGGGGGGCCAACGCTTTGATTCAGCTCACCCCTCCCACTCATAAGAAAGGTTAGAAGTTCACTGAATTCACAAGAGCAGGGAGGGTCAATGACTTGATAGCCCATACCAAGAACAGAGCTCAAACGAGACCAGACAAAGGTATATTTTGGGTCGCTACACCCAAGACCAGGAAAGGGAAAGGAACCATCAATCTTCCAGTCGGCGATCCAAAATGTACAACCCAGTGGTTGAAGAACTATTCCAGAAGGTAAATAATTGGAAGAAAGCCCTCAAGCTCAGAGTAGTCGGGATTATTATGAGGAGAAGACTCCATTTACCATCAAGATAGAGAAGCAGTCATTCCCTCGCAAACTCAAAGTATCTGTAATCTCACAATATAATAGGGACAACAACCTTTGTGACCACTTAGATGCATTCATTATCCAGATGGATCTCCAAAAAATCAAGCCTTTGGTCAAGTGCTGTGTCTTTCCAGCTATGTTAGGAAATATTCCCTAGGTATGGTTCAGGAATTTCCCAGCTCGCAGCATTGGCAATTATGAAGAATGTCAGAAAAAATTCCTCAATCAATATAGATCACTGAAGAGGCAGCTCACATCACCTTGCCACCTCGTAACAGTCTTCTAGTGAAAGGGCAAATCTTTGAAAGACTACATTGTCCGGTTTAGGCGCAAGGTCAATAATGTGGAAAGTCCATTAGATGAAAGCATCCTCACGGTTATCTCAACTAGACTCTGTAAAGATGGAAAACTGTATGAAGATATATACAAGCCTCCGATGAAGGACCTAGCTGAGTTCTACGAGCAAGCCACTAAGGAAATCAGGTGGAAAAAGGCCTTCAGTCCAAAGAAGTCTGATCGGGAAAACAGGAAGAACACCTATAGCAAGGACAAAAGCGGTAGTGGTGAGAACAAGCAAAGGAACCAGGGTGATGACTCTTGTAACTAGGCCCTGAAGAGGATTAAGACTGAATGACCTTAACATCAAGGTCGTTACAAAACTTATAGCATCCTTTCAAACACTCAGGATAAGATTTTTATCGCTAAGAAAGATAGAGAGAACTTCGGGAAGCCTCCGCCCCTTACAACTCCTAATAGGTATAGAGGTAATAGAAACAAGTTCTGCGCCTACCATAATGGAATCAGACACAATACTGCGGAGTGTTGGACACTTAGGGATGTCATAGAGGACCTCATCAAGAGAGGTCGCTTACGAGAATATGTGGTAAAGCCCACACGACAATAGTTTCAACATCCACAGTGAGATTCTGACTATGTACAAACATCCATAAAAAGGACCATTTTCTAATTCTGTAAATCATTTAGAAATTAATGAAAATATTCTAAATTTCTATACTAATCCTTGTGTAAAATTTCAGTGAATTACCATACAAGGAGGTAAGCTATTCTCAGAACTGATCAAGTCCGGGCGTGTGCGACCTGACCCGGCTACAAGATAGCTACCTAGTAACAAGATTATCACCCAGTTACAAGATAGCTACCCAGCTACAAGATAGCCACTCGATAACAAGATTACTAACTAGTTACAAGATAACCACCTGGCTATAAAATTACCATCCGGATTGTAGGATAACCACTTGGGCACAAGATCACCCCTATCCTAGCATAAGATCACCAACCTCTTTTTGAGAAGAAGATTGCCATCTTAAGTGTACATATGACCAACTCCTGAATGTTATGTCTATTCTAATTGCCAGCTTTGAAGCTGAGGCCCGTGGAGCTCATTCTAGTACAATTGCTAGTTTTCTTATTGTTCGTGGCTCTCATACTACCTATTGTTCATAGCTCTCATGTCACTCATTCAAGTATTTGATCTTGCATTAGCCTATGCGCTCAAATGCTTGGCACTAAGTCTTATCACTAACTAAAGCACTCTGGTGCTCAAATTTGAGGTTAAAATAGGGATTCCTGTGATAATTTATTACTTGAGATATGTCAATGCGGCTGATTAGTCGTTTAATATGGCGTATATCCTTTTAAGTCGTGATTCATTGGCTCAAATCTATATATTTTCCCTCTATTAATTAAGGTCGATTGACCTATCTGATATTCATTTTATCCAATGTTTGTTAAGTTGTGATTTGCAGGGAACCATATGAAACAGGTTACATATTTTCTATAAAGCATTTGAAATGGTATGCTTTGAAGAACAAAGAAAAATAGAACTATCTGATGCCTCTTACAGTGAGGTGAATTTATTCAAAGTCCAAAATCAAGTATGAAGATTCAAAAAATGAAATACAAAATTATAAGACCAAATTCTAGGAAGACTAATCCTTAAAGGCTAGGCTCTTGTGGAAGGAAGGCTCGGCACATAGGGCTGACGGGTTGCCCCTCATCTGATTATCTAGAGTTTCCACAACCTATAGACTGACTTCTCTTTGAATGGCACTTTCAACAGGAAAGGTTCTGCTCGTGGACACCACACCTTTATGGGAAAACCTAACTTTGGTGCCTTCTTTTTGAAGCCCTTAATTACTTCAAAGGCCTTCTGTCCAAAGAAGGAAAGGCCCATGCTTGGATGATGCTTCCATAAAGTGTATAGAAAAGAAGACAAGGTTTTAGACTCTACATTCTCCGCTGCTTTTGTAATCTGCTTGGTAGTCTCGGCCTTGACTGGGTCAACCTCCTCTTGTTTTAAAGCAACCTCTCTCTTAGTTACCTCAAGCTCCGCCCTGGCAACTTCTGCCCATCTTGTTGTGGCTTTGAATTTTCACGATGCTGAATCAAAGCCTTGGAATGCGACATCCAGATCAACCTTTACTTTAGACAACTCCTTAACTACCTTATTAAGCTTAGTTGTGATGGCCTCGCGATTTGCCACCTCACAAGATCAGGCCTTCTCGGCTTCCTTTTGAGCGACCTCAGCCCTCATTGCACTGCCTTCCATTTCTAGCACCTTGGCGGTCATAGCGGTCAAATCCTCCACAAGCCTAGCATTTTTCTTCTTGCAAGCCTGGAACGTCTCCCCCATCTTAACTATTCTCAGCAAACCCTGGAAAGTTAAGGGAATCAAGTCAGGTCTCAAAGAAATAAAAGAGCCAAGATAAAAAAACCATTACTTACTAGCAAGCCTTGACGAGTGGTGTAGCGCATTAGCCCTTCACTTGAAATTTCTATCTCCAACACTGGGGAACTGGTGTGAGACCTTAAAATGTCCACTACATTCTTCTGGATGAAGCTAAAATACCCTTGTGTGCTCGACCCAAGGCCTAATCGATGCTTCTCAACTATGATTTTGCGAGCCACTTGCTTCAAAGTTCTTACAACCTTCTTCCCCTTACTCACTTTCTGTTTCTTGGTAGGGGGCTTGAATGAGACCGCAGTTTCAACCACCTTGGTCACTTCAGGATGTAGAGTAAAAGCTAATTCTGGAACAGGCACCATATTCACCGTAGGAGGAGATTGATTTGAAACAGTGGGGGCTGTCGTGACATCAGGACCTGGCAAGGTCACAGCGACGTCAAGCTCTTTAGAATCATTAGAAGACGGACTTTAAAGGAATAGCTTCACCATCTTCTCGTAGTCTTCAAAGCAAGCTGGATTGATTTTTCTTACCTGGCAAGCTCCAATCTCCCTAGTAAGTTCAGCGCTCAATGTGGGAGCTAGCTCGTAAAATCGAAGGAGGTCATCATTGAACTTGAAGTCATTCTTTAGATCACCGCGATAAACTAGCATAATATCTCAACCTTCTTGATCTCAAGTGTCGGCTTTACTTGCTAGCCCCTAACTGAAAAAATAAAGTGAAGCATTAGAAACAAAAACACAAGTTCACAATAGCTCGCATGATCACGACTCACTTACCGGGTGTCAAAACAAAGTCAAAGTTACGAAGAGGGCGCAAATAAGGGCATGAAATATAAAATCAGTGAGTCTTGTATTGGCCAACATTTGATTTGCCCTTGGCATCCCCTAAAGCAAAATCCTCTTAAACTTGGAATGCCGAGTAGAGAGATAATAAATCCCATCTAGGGAACCCATACTCCTTATGTTAAAAAGATGGCATAAGACCCTCGCGGATGGTGAGGGAAGGTTACTTCTCAGGTACATAAGCACCAGGTAAGTGAGCCAGGAATAGGAGTTTGGCGTTAGTTGAGAAGGAGAAAGTTTCAATTTGTTCAACAGGCTAATGATGTATAGGTGAATAAGAAATTTGAGCCCAACATCAAGATGATAACTACTAATAGTAGCAAACCCATGAGATGGATGAGCTATATAATCATCGAGGGAAGGTGCTATAAGACAGCAACCTTTGGGAATGCAATAGCTCTCTACTATCCTTTCAAGCTCACGCAATTCGATGATCGAAGGATGATGCTTGAACATCGAATGATCTGAAAAGCCCTTAGCGACCTATTGCCTCTTACTGGGGTTAGGTCAAGAAACGGGCCATTCAGCAACCTCACTGCACCTAGAAGCGTTTCAACTAAAGTGCATGCTAGCTTTTTGCTACAAACTAAAGAATTGGGTTCATCATTTCCTACCCAGTGGCTTTGGCATTTATGAGCTACCATTTATACAAGGCAAAGAAAAAGGTAATGGTCAGTTCACTGAAGGTAGACTATCCTTGAAATAACTGCCCTAGCTAAAATTATCACGCCCCAATCCCGGGCACGTAACCAACGTAGCAAGTCACCCGTAGGAAACCTACTACAGGCCTGACAATGCACATATCACACCAATGTATATAAATTTCATTAACTAATATAAATATTATTATTTCTACTAAAAATTCGACAGAATTTCCTCTATGTTACCGACACATGGCCATAAGGCCTTCATAGAAAACATCAAGGGATACACGCCAACAAAACCTGTACAATATCACATGATATATATATATTTCATTTAGTGGCCTAGACTAGACATTACACAACATATTGGGCATCCAATCAACACACACAACACATGCATATGCAAAATGCTTTCCTATCCAATTGCCAAACCACTTTACCATTTTATACCTTTTAACCTCCGCAAAGGATGGTTGATGAGACGAAGGAAAATCGGGTTATCTTCTATCTTTGAAAAATACAGAAAGAATAGGAGTGAGTTTCAATGAAATTCAATGAGTAAACAATCCCATGATTACTCAAGAATCCCATTTAAACTATGTTCGAATATGTATATATATATATAATTATGAAAATATGCTTACCCATTTAGATGTCGTGAATATGCACTTACCCGTTTAACGACCATAACATCAAAATAGTTTCAGGAATTATTATTTTCCAAGAGAAATCAAATAACAAAAACTATAATATTCAATAACTTATAAATAACCATCAGATAAGTCTTTGTGAAAAATAATTCACCATAACATAAACGGAAGAGAAAACCATTCTCTTTCAAAAATTTCATTAATATCAGCATGATAAATAGTCCACTGGATTTCCAAAAGTAAATTTTCGAAGGTAACCATCCTGTAATCCTATCATAAGCCATCCAACATGTCTGTTGGATGCTTATGAACGTATATCTCCATACCTCTCTCCAACCTTATTCCTCCCCACTGGCTAGTTCAAGTGCACTTGAGGGTTACCCATAATTTACCAAAGGATCCAGCATTTTAAATCATTTAACTAAATTTTTCACGTAATACAAACTTTAAACAATAAATTAATACAACAATATTTCCATGTCACAGTGTATAAGAATCCATTTTCGGGTAAGCAATATTATCAATACATTTCAAAACCAACTAAAGCATTTTCCTCTCCATTTCATTCAAAACGTAGAAAAACAATTCCAACACCTGGATTCCAAGGAAACTCCTATTGGTAATCGTGACATCATCAGTATTTCCTTTTCACTTATAACACGTATCGAATAATCATATTCACCAGTCATATTTCTTATTACCACCCATTGGGCTATTACTGTCATTCAGGCCATTTACCATATTATCCAACTACATGGGTTAATTTCCTTATTACCCAGCCACACAGGTTGTACACAAATGTCACCAGATTACCAATGGGTTTCCATTGAGCCCAAGGTCTCAAATTATCCAAACTTTTTACATTGAAAACATTTTCATCAATTCTCATAATAAAACAAGATAAAAATACATATTTATCGCAACACACCATTTTCAGAAAATACAAATAGATTTATAAATCACGTAATCATGCAATAAAATACCATTTTCTCAAGGCAAAACAAGAATACATTCTCATCGCAGTAAATTATTTTCAAATACCATATACCGATGAGATTCCATTATTCCAAAAGAAATCATAATATCATATCATAAAATCATTTTATATTTAATGGGATTATCAAGAGAGCAGGATCATCTACTCACCTTAAACACTCCTCAAGCCTAGCTCAGGTGAAATTCCAAATTCCTTCCGTCAATGAACTCAATCGTTCACGTGGAATTTACTGTGATAAGATAGCAACAAAAATACTAATTTTTTTATCAACTTAATATATAAAGGTTTCTACACAATAAACTTGAAATCTTTATACATGGTTACTATGGAATAAATCTAATGTTCTAGGAATGCTCACCAGGTCACAAAGAACCTACTAGCAACTCGTCGCTGGCCAAAGCACCACCGGCGGTCCTGAACTTAGTGTTGGCCGAACGAACTACATAGGATAGGGGAAACAACAGCTGTTGTATAATCCTGTTGTGGCAACTCGTGGGGAAACAGCGGTGACCAGAGTAGGACGAAGAAGAGAGCTACATCGAGCTCACCGGACGTGGAACAGAGAGGACAATCACTGATGGGAGTTACCGGTCCATCAAAGCCACTGAAACACAAACAGCAGCTTCAAAACAGTCGTTCACGTCACCAGAAGAAGAGGAAGTCAGAGGGATGCTAGAGAAGAAGAGCTAGCCAAAGAGGAGAGGAAGAGAGAGGGAGAGAAAAAGGTTTCTGCATGGCTTCTAGAGAAGCCCAAAATGGCCGAAGAAAAAAGAAAAAAAATAGAAGGCCAGTGATCGGCTACCAGCTTGGCCAATTTTGGTCAATTTGTAATTTAGCCCATGAACTTTGTGTTATTTCAAAAGTCACCCCACCGAAATCAAAACTTTTCAATTTAATCCTTCTGTCATTTTATTATTATTATTATTATAAATTTTCAGGTGTTACAAAAACCCTCCTATGCAGTAGACTATACACGCCTCACGCCACCAGGACAGACATTTAAACTATCAAAAACCTAAAAGGGATTAGCTAATGAAGCCTACCAGATCATTGAATCCTTAAAGAGATAGAAAGTTGAATCTAGCGATCTACAAATTGTAAACTAGCAAGCAAGTTGTTTGGCAACAAAAAAGCAATTGTTATCAGGCCAGACAATGTCATACTAGAAACCCATAAATAAACTCTAAAAGCAAGAGTTCGAGGAAAGCTTACCATGATAAAAGGATGAGTCAAGTCCTGAAACGATTAAAGATGAAAGAAGTTCTGATTAGAACGATCGATTTACCGCTGCAGTGAGGGTAAAATCAATAGAGCGGGAGAACGGGATCGGAAACCACTATTTGAAAGCTTGAAATGCAAAGTGTTAGTTTTTAGAAGTGTAAAAGGAATGAGTGTTTTGTCTCGTCTTTATATAGCTCCGGCTGTCCAACTGTTCAATACAAAATCTAATCGATCGCCCAAGATCTGACGATCCATGGAACTCTCGAGCTCAGTTATCACCATATTGGTAGTCACAAGAAAATGTGCACATTAAATGTGACAGTGATGATGAGGCTAAACAAAAAGACAAAGTGGGAATTTGAATGACGACGTTACACTGCCTAGTTTTAATCAGTGAACTGCAACTCCTTGTCCACAAAACGAACTGAGAGTTGAGGGACTTATGTTATAGGCATTTTCTGGTAATGTGTAAATGGGTTGGTAAAAGCCCAATAGAAGACAAGTCTAGCCAAATAAACCTGGATCACTCAAAAGAGTTAAGGTCACATAAAGGGGACACCAGCTCGCCAGCCACGAGCTCGAGAGGCAAGACAAGTTCTGGGTGGCAATCCCAACTCACTAATGACACAAGACAAAAGTCCAAGCTCTCTAGAGATGAGCCCCAGCTCGATTCACCCAATAGCTCATCCTGCATGAGCTCGCTTCTCTAAGAACAGGATTAACCTTACTACTCGAAGGACAATAGCAACCCTGAGTTATAAGTTCTGGCCCGCAAGGTGAAGCACGACAGTTAACCAAATACCTGCTAAGGTCGAATTAGAAACATCCATTTGCAGACAATCTGCGAGACTGTAATACCTGAAAAATTTAGAAAATAAAAAGGGAAATTTAAAATAAAAGTTGAAAATGAAAAGGACTAAACTGAAAAGTTTTTAGGGACTTAT
>JANHAO010004703.1:0-23804 GCA_026873985.1 Saraca asoca | reverse complement strand
CCTACAAGACAAGAATCAAGTCAATTGGATATGTATAGCTCGAGATATTGCTAAAACACAGAAACTGCTCAATTTGCTCGAAAATGCAGAATTTTATTCTAATGAGCCAATTGACACCAAACACAAAATGCATATAAACTCAGCTGCAAACATGACAATTTAACTCTTACAATGCTAAGTATGAGGCCAATTAACTATCTCAAATCTTGTGTTATCACGGACCGGTCCGTTTAGCACCCCTATTTTCAACATAAAAACTAAAAAAGACATGATAGCAAAGCTAACACTATTCACATAGCTACTATAGCTTTTATGTATAACAATTGTTAAATTGATTAATACTAGTTTAAAAGTTACTCATTTAGGATTTCTTATCTGCTATATGTGATTTGATTATCTTTTATTTGAGTTTAAATATAGGGAAAATAAAAAAAAATGTCTTAAAGAGAAAGAAGTTTGAAGAAAGTTTTGGAAGTGCGAGTAACATCATGAGCATGTTCGATCAAGAAATTCAAGTAGAATCATGAGTAAAATTGAGGAGTTCCAATAAAAAAGGTTCAATTCAACTCAATGAAAATCAGTTAAAAATGCAAGTCTACTCACCAAAATGTGCAACCATTTAGGAAGTCTAACTACAAATGTGATTAGGATAGAAGAACAGGGTAAGAAGACTTAATTTGAATCACACAAATCTAGTTTAAATTTTGATTCAGATCATAAGAGCAAAACTGTTGGGTTTCTACGAGCATGATCACGAGTTTAGTGCAAAAAGTTGCAATTCGACTCACACAAGCAGGAATCATAAGTAACGATAGAAAAATAGGGGAAAACAACTTCCAATTTAACATTACACCATAAGATCTTAACATAGCATGCTTTAAGAACTTAAACAAGCTTGACACTTAGCTCTTTCAATAGAAAACTAGCCTTTAAACCATTAAACCCATTTAGTCTCAACTTTACCATAAAATCATAAGAAAAATGCATTTTATCAACTTGCACCAATAATCAATAGATCACAAGCATTAAACACTTTATAATTTGCAAGAAAGGTAAGAATCACTCACCTTGGTAGCTAGAAACAAGAGATCAAATCTAGTTCCACCAAGATCTCCAATACTCTTCACAAACCAAGAAGAAGAGCACATTAGCTTTGTAAATTTTCAAGGTTTTTACTTCCATCAATCATTCATATACTATTAGATTTTGGTTTCACTACAACAAAACAAGATACATCTAATAGTTCCAAGCTCTAAAACACTAGAAAAATCCAGTTGATTCAGGAGTTGAATAGTGTCATAAACAGTGATTGTGAATTTCAAAAATTCATAGTTCAAGTTTTTTTTCCATGAATTAGCATGATCTTGATATTAATATGAAGAGGAAGAAAAGAAGAATCAACTATAAAAATAAAAAAAAAATGACATGGAAGAATAAAAGCTTACCTGAAGAGAGAGAAGGAGAGTGTAAATTGAAGAAGAAATTTTGCATGGTAGCAACATGAGATAGGCTAAAGAAGAAAACAATGAACTAACTAAGGAAGGGCAAAAATGGGAAAAGAAAAGGTCAACTTAAATATTTGACTTTTCCTTTTTTATAAACTTTTCTGTCTTCAAAATTTCAAGTCTGAATTTGACGTACTCATAGATAGCTAGCAGCTATGAAACTTTACCATAAATTAATTAAATTAATTACTTTTGTAACTGTTAGCCTTGCTATCATATCCTCTTTAGTTTTAATATTAAAAAATAATTTTATTTGATGTCATGATCTAACCATATGCTTTTAAGTGTTTGTTCATTTTGTAGACTTAAAGCTAATTAAGTGACATTCAAGATATCAAAAGATCCAACATTTATCTTATATTTTTTATGATTTTTCTAGGATTTTTTATAAGTGTTCTAATCAGTTTTGATCCAAGTAAATTTTTAAAAATAGCTAAACTGAGATAGAAATAAATCAAATGAAATGAGTTTAAATCAAATATTTTGGAACTATGTTTTCAATGCATTCTCACAAGTTGAATTTTCATAAAAATTATTTTTCACTGTGTGAATTAATTCACAAATCGATTCATACAAGGAATCTTATGGAATGTACTCAAATTGATTCATGAAGAAAAATTTTTTAAAATGGTTTTACCAAAACATTAGAAAATATTTTGAAATTATTAGGTAATTGATTCACAATCTTTTTATACCAAAGGCTAAATTGACTCATGCATCGATTCGGTAAAGCAGTTCTTGATAATCTTCATAAGCTGAATCAATTTACAAAAATTGATTAGTTAGTTATAACTGCTCTATATCGATTCAGGAATCGATTCAAGGTCAAAAAATTAGTTATTTTTTAAAAGTTAGTTACAACGGCTATAAATAGCCTTCATCCCATTTCAACACAATAGAGTTTTCAATTTTCTCACACTTTGAGAGTACGAAAACAGAAAAGTTTTTGTGCTCATCTGATCTAAACTTTATCTCTTCAATTTACATTTGACTTACAATCTTGGATCAAATCTATGAAGAATACAACTAGTTAATTGAGATTTCCATCTCAATTATTGGTATAGTACACTTGACTTCTATTTCTTGATTTTAATTGCAATTTCTAGGTTGATAGGAATTGGAGATACAAGGAAAAGGTTGATCTTCCCTTGCATTTTCTTTTAGTTGTAAGGTTGATTACAATTAAGTTGAAAGTGTAGTGTTATTGTATCTATAGGTTTTACAAGAGCCCAATGTAAATCTTGTTGTAAACTATCCATTCAGGAGCCCAGTTAAAATCCTATTGTAGTTAATAAAAGAGATCATCCAATTAAGGATTGATCAAGTAGATATAGACCTACACTGTGGTTTTAGTTTAGTTGAACCACTTTAAAATTATTGTGTTTCTTGTTTATCTTTATGCATTTTTGGTATTTTGTAATTCTACTACATTGCATTTATGCAATTTTGATATAATTCTAATTTACTACATTCTATTATGGGTAAAATCTAGTACTACGAAAATGGGCTAGCAGAAGCCCAGCGAATGAGTCTGAACCAGTAAAGACCCAGCTTGCTACAGCTCGAGGTCGCTAAGCGAGGCAATTAGGTCACTGTAGCATGAGCTCGAACAGCTAGGTCGTGAGGAAATCAGCTCAGGATGCTAAGCTAAGAGGTTAGATCACCAGGATGTGAAGCGCAAGCCCCGAGACAAAACAAGGCCTGAACATGCCAGAGTCTAACTCGCATAGCTAATAATTCACCTAGAGCGAGCTCGCATCACCAAGTGTGCGTATCACCCTCCTGGCCCAAGACACTAGCGACCCTAAACAAAGCTCATCACACATAACACCTCACCCAGCCAGTAGCTTACTGCATAAAGCACCTTCAGATACTCTCTTTGCACCAGTCTACAAAATGTGGCCTACCGGACCCCATAAGCAGAAAGTAACCTGCAAGAGCCATTTTTGAAATAGCCTAGAGAGTCTTGTACATTTAATGTTTGATGTAATAGATGTATAGTTTATCTTTATTCCATATGTATCCTTCTCCCCTTCTATAAATAGAATGGGAAGCCATTGTATAAGGGGAGGTTGGGATAAGCCATACAAAAACTTTGTAAAAAACTCTTTTCAAAAGTAATAAAACATCCACCGTGGACGTAGGGATCAGTGTCATCTGGTTTTCACCAAACCACATTAAAAGTCCTCTACCTCCTCCCATTTTTCCTCCTCCACTTGTGCTTCTATCTTTACTCTGCATTTCCTTCACCCAGACAATAACTTGAGTCCCAAAAGAACCTCTGGTTGGCTGGAGTTTGGCAAAATTGAATTCCACTGCCAACATCTTGGCACCATCTATGGGGACTCATCTATTTTTGGTTCATTTGCTACTCAGCTATAATGGCTAGAGGAAGAACCATAAGAAGTTTTAGCATTCCTACTTTTCAGCCAACGAGCACTTTTGCTACAGGAAATACCTTCGACCTGCTCCCCAAGGCTTGCCACCAACCTACTACTACTCCCGAAACTGATGGAGCACAAGTGAGTCACCAACTCTAACAAACATTTGGGAATGCAGTGAAAGAGTTGGCTAAGACGATGAAAACATTGGTCCAAGTGCAGACCCAGGAAATCACTACACAACTCCAGCACCTACATGAAGCAATCTGAGAGGAAAGATCGTCTAGACAGATGCATCAACACTCTAACTTGGCTTGTTTCTTTAACCAACGAATGAAGTTGGGGACTCACCAATCATGTGACAATCGTGATAGTAAGCGACAGGGGGGCTCACACCAAGTTGAGACTTCACACAAATCTAACCAAGGATGCACCTCAGCTCGTTGTTCCCACGAGAAGGAGAAAATGGGCCAGCAATCTCACGCCCAACAATTCGACGTACAAGGCCTAATAATGGAAGAGCTCTCCTAAGGATAAAATAGCTTAAAGAGTGCCCTCGAGTTCAAAATGACCAAGCTCGCAGCAAGGAGAGCTTGCCTTTCTCGAAGGAAATCAAAGAGCTGCCCCTCCCTCACAAGCTTAAAGTCCCTGCAATTCCACTCTATAATGGGGATAGTGACCCATGTGACCACCTGGATGTATTCAATGTCCAGATGGACCTCGAAACATCTGATCCTCTGAGTGTCGTGTCCTCCCAACAACACTAGGAGGTGTACCTCAAGCATAGTTCAGAAGCTTACTAACTAGCAGCATCAGTAACTGGGAAGAGTGCCAGAGGAAGTTCATTAATCAGTACCAAGCACTGAAGAGGAAGCTCATGCCCCCTTGCCACCTCACCATGATCTTCTAGCATAGGCATGAACCATTAAAGGAGTACATAACCAAATTCAGGCTCGAAGCCAATTCTATGGAGAATCCTTCAGAGGGGGATATCCTGATGGCAATCTCAGCAGGACTCCACAAAGACAAAAAGTTGTATAAGAGCCTGTATAAGTCCCCGATAAGACATCTTATTGAATTCTATGATTGTACTACCAAACAGATCAGGTGGGAAGAAACCTTTGGCATAATAGGTCTGAAAAGAAGGACGAATTAGGCAACTCCACTCCCCATAAAAGGGGCAACGAGAACGGGGAGTGACCCCTCCCATAACCAGCTCACCAAGAGAGCCAGGCATGAATGACCTCACCTTTCAAGTCACCATGAAAGCTACAGCATCCTGTCTAACACTCAAGATAGGATCTTCATGATAGAATGAGACAGGGAAGATTTTGGAAGGCCTAAACCCTTAAAAGGATCTGCCAAAAATAGAGACTTGAACAGGTTATGTGCTTACCACAATGAGGCCAGCCATACCATTTCAGGATTTTGGGCACTCGGAGATGCCATTGAAGACCTCATCAAGAGAGGTCACCTGTGAGATTATGTGATACACCCTGCTAGATAGCAATAGTCCTAGCACTCCCAACGAGGTCCCAATCAGGGGCAAACATCAACAGTGATAATCATTCACTAAGTTTGGAATCCCATCAATCAAGCTCGCTGAGTTGTGAAGACATGAAACAAACATGACTTGCCCGGCAAAGATTCTTTTTCCATCGTGCAATGAGATTACTGTGAAACCATGCAACAAGCTTACCTTTCTGCTACACAACAGAGTTATCTTGAGACTGAGCAACGAGCTTACTCTCCCACTGAGTTACACAAGATAAGTCATCCCATGGAGCGATGCTTAAGCTATCCCAGACGAGCAAAGAGCAACAAGCTTGCTGTCTCAATGAGCAATGAGCCTTCCACGAAACTGTGTAATAGGATTGCCATTTCACTAAACAACAAGATTTCCCTAGAACTGAGTGACAAAATTACCAGTAGAGTTATATAGCCAAACTAGCCCAGGCTACAAGAATGCCAGCTGAGTTTAAATGCGATAAACCATAAGCGTCCCACCTTGAGCTTGCCCAGACATGACTTTGACATGGTCCACAATCATTAAACCTAGCGTCCAAAAGGAGAGGCGAGACAAAAACGTGAAATGATAACGCTGCAAACTGAACAAAGTTTTTGCCAGCAAAGTTCTTAGCTCCCAGTTTATAAAGCAAATTGTGAGCTGGGGGCTAATGTTATGGGTAAAATCTAGTACTATGGAAACAGGCTGGCAAAAGCCCAACAAATGAGTCTAAACCAGCAAAGGCCTAGCTTGCTATAGCTCGAGGTCATTGAGCGAGGCAGTCAGGTCACTATAGCATGAGCTCAAGTAGCTAGGCCATAAGGAAACTAGCTCATGCCACTGAGCCAAGAGGTTAGATCCCAGGACATGAAGCACAAGCCTAGGATAGAATAAGGCCCGAACATGCCAGAGTCCAACTCGCGTAGCCAATAATTCACCCACAGTGAACTCGCATCACCAAGTACATGTATAACCCTCATGGCCCAAGACACTGCTGACCCCAAACAAAGCTCATCACACATAGCATCTCACGTGGCTAGTAGCTCACTACATACAACACCTTCGGATACTCTCTCTATGCAAGTCTACAAAATACAGCCTACCAAGCCCCACACAAAAAGTAACCTACAGGAGCCATTTTTGTAATAGCCTAGAGAATCTTGTACATTTAATATTTGGTGTAATAGATGTATAGTTTATCTTTATTCCATTTGTATCCTTCTCCCTTTCTATAAATAGAATAGGAAGCCATTATACAAGGGGAGGCTAGGAGAAGCCATGCAAAAACTCTGTAAAAAACTCTTTTCAGAAGTAATAAAACATCTGCCATGGACGTAGGGACTAGTGCCACCCGATTTTCACTGAACCACATTAAAAGTCCTCTACTCCCTCCCATTCTTCCTCGTCCACTTGTTCTTCTATCTTCACTCTGCATTTCCTTCACCCAGAAAGCAGCTTGAGTCCCAAAAGAACCTCCGGTTGGTTGGAGTTTGGTAGAACCAAATTCCACCGTTAATACATTCATGAATTAATTACAACTTTGTTAATTGTTAAATTGAATTAATTTGATCAATTAGAAAATTGAATTCCTAATTCTATCAGTGATTATAATATTATCTTGATCTAACAATAGAATTTTACTAAAATACCTAGCGAAATAAGAATTCGATCTTCAAGTCAAAAAAGTATTTTTTTCAAATGTAAATAAGCCAAGATCTGTACTTTTGGGACCCTTAGTTGCTATCAGAGCTTTGGCTCTTGATACTCTTTATTTTTTTAAAGAGAATGGATTTTAGTTTTACATTGTTACCTGAATGTCCTCCTATGAACAAGCCACCTAGTTTTAATGGACATCACTATACCTATTGGAAATAGAAAATTAAAGACTTTATTGAAGTCACTAATATAGACATGTGTGAAATTGTAGAGAATGGTTATAATCCACCACAAACACTGATAAATGGTACTGTTAAACCTAAGCCTAAGTCCTTATGGATAGAAGAGGAAAGAAAGAAACACCTCCTTGTCTCTAAAGTAAAATGGATTATTTCTAACTCACTTTGCCCTAATGAAGATGAAAGGATTTAAAATTGTACTTCTACTAAATAGATTTGGGACACTTTAGAAATAACACATGTAGGCACAACTCAAGTTAAAGCATCTAAAGTGCATGTGTTAGTGTTTGAATATGAAATATTTAAGATGGAAGAGGGTGAATTGATTAGAGATCTCATTCAAAGATTCATTGTCATAACTAACCATTTGATGTTGCTTGGAAAAACTTTTGACAATTCAGACTTAGAATATAAAATCCTAAGATCTCTCACTAAAGAGTGGCAACCAAAAGTGGCAGTCGTAAAGGAATCACTAAAGATGGGGATGCCAACAATCCAAGAGCTCTATGGAAACTTAGAAAAGCATGAATTAGAGATGAAAAGATATAAGAAAAATGGTGATGACAAAAGGAAGAAAAATCTAGAACTCAAGGTTGCAAAATCACTTGAAACTGATGATAAGGAATTTGATATTGATGAAGAAGCTGATGTGAAAGATCAAATGATACTCCTAAGCAAAAAGTTACTGAAACATCTAAAAGAAAAGAGGAATAAGGAAAATAGGAAACCTATTCCACAAAAGAGGAATCAAAACAAAAATGAGCAAGAGAGTTCCTCATACACTTCTATGTGCTTTGAATGCAAAAAGTTAGGACACTTTAAACCAAATTGTCCAATATTCCTGAAGAAATAGCTTGAGAATGAGAGAAAGAGGAGAAAATTGACTTTCAAGAAAGGCAATCTAGCATTTCAGGATAATGAACAAGCTAAATCTAAAGAAGAAGAAGAAAAAGAAATTAAGGAAGAGGCACTTCTCTACGTTATGGCCAAAATTGATGATAAAAATGAGGTATTTAGAAACCAATTCTTCTTTTATTCTAGAGATGAGCTTAATTCAATTGATGAAAATTTTAATAATTATGAATCTTCTACTGATGATGATGAAACCAATGATTTGTATGAAGAGTTATATGATGTTTTGAAAAAGGCTAAGAAAGATTTAAAACATGCTAGAGTAGAAAAATAAGCCTTACTTAAAAAAATTTAACAGATTGAAAAAAAAGAAAATGATCTATATGATTTAGCTAAAAAGGTTTTGTGAAATTTACAAATCCAAGATAGACACATTGACCAAGGCTTTACATGGTTTCACAAATAGTAAAATGAAAATAAATGATATGCTACAAAATCAAACTGTTTTTCAAAACAAATCAAGTTTAGGATTTAGACAGCATATCAAGAGAAGATCAAAGAAAAATTTTAAAATTGTCAAGTCTAATAAAAAATTCAGTCATATTACATGTTTTTACTATAATCAAAAGGGACATCATATTAAGCATTGTCCTTATAGAAATGGCACATATGAGTTGGAACCTAATGAGAAACTGGTTTGGATACCAAAAACATTTACCTCTATCAAAAACTTTGTTATGACTGCTAACACATTTGGACCCAAGACTTTTTGGGTACCACAAATGCAAGTGTAATTGTTGATTTGTACATCTATGGGAGACACAAGAGTAATCTATGGACAAATTTATCTCTCTCACACAACTAACAGAAGGTAAAGTAACTTTTGATAATGATGGTAAAGGTAAAGTGAAAGGAATTGGTAAGGTTAGCAAACTACCAAATTATTTCATTAATGATGTTTTGTTTGTAGAAGGTCTTAAGCATAACCTGCTTAGTATTTGTCAATTTTGTGACAAAGGAAACCAAGTAATATTCAATTCAAATAAATGCTTAGTCATAAACAATAATGATAAATAGGTTAAGCTGGTAGGTAGTAGGATTAATAATATCTATATGATAGATCTAGATTCAAAATCAAACTTAGATTCCACTTGTTTGGTTAGCATTAATGATGACTTATGGATTTGGCATAAAAGACTTAGACACACTAGCGTGGATATCATTGGAAAATTTTCTAAAAAGGACCTAGTGCTGGGATTGCCAAAATTAAACTACACCAATGATAGAATATGTCATGCATGCTAGAAAGGGAAGCAAGTAAAGTCCTCATTTAAATCTAAAAACATTGTTTCAACTGCAAAACCTCTAGATTTACTTCACATGGACTTGATTAGTTCATTTAGAATCAAAAGTCATGGAGGAAATCTCTTTGTCTTTGTAATTGTATATGACTATTCAAGGTCTACATGGACCCTATTTTTATCCCACAGAAGTCACACATTTGAAGCTTTTAAAAGGATGGAAATGTGATTCAAAACCAAAAAAGGTATTTCATTTTAAATATAAGAAGTGATCATGGAGGAGAGTTTAAAAATAAAGACTTCACTAGTTTCTGTCAGGCAAATGATATAAACCATATCTTTTCAACAAACACCTAGAACCCCTTAACAAAATGGTTGTTGAGAGGAAAAACAGATGCTTGAAAGAGATGGCTAGAACCATATTAATAGAAAACCCTCTTCCAAAATCCTTTTTGGCTGATGTAGTAAACACTACATGCTATGTATTGAATAAAGTTCTAATTAGACTTATTTTAAACAAAACCCCCTATGAACTCTATTATGGAAGAAAGCCTAACATATCACACATTCATGTGTTTTGTTGTAAATGCTTTGTTCACAACAATGGCAAAGAAAACTTAGATAAGTTTGATGGTAAATCTAATGAAGCCATTTTTATTGGATATTCTTCATTTAGCAAAGCCTTTCATATCTTTAACAAAAGGACTTTCAAGATTGAAGAACCTATACACGTTGTCTTTGATGAATCTATCGTAAGTGTTGACATATCTATAGAGGAAGAGAATGAACAAAAAAAATCCACTATTCTCTGACTCAAATATAAACTGGCAAGGACATCAATAAGAGAAAATGAATGCAGATCAAAAAGAGGATAAAATTGTTGAATTGGAAACTATAGACCCCCGCACACCAAAATAATGGAAGTTTATGCAAAGCCATCCACAGGATCAAATCATTGGAGAAACATCACAACAGGTAACACATAGTAATTTAAAGAATTTTTGCAATCCCTCAACATTTATGTCTCAGTTTGAACCTAAAAATATTAATGAAGCCTTAATAGATGAAAATTGGATTCTGGCAATGCATGAAGAGTTCAATCAAGTTAAAAGAAATTAAGTTTAGACTCTTGTGTCAAAACTAGATGATCATACTATTATAGGAACACGCTAGGTTATTAGAAACAAACTAGATGAAAATCAAGTGATCATTAGAAATAAAGCCCATTTATTTGCTAAAGGTTATAATCAAGAGTTGACATTTCTATTGAATTTGTACAAACTAAATTTCAACTAGCTAATATTTTTATAAAACCTTTAGATGAAAAATGGCTTGTGCTCATTTGAAGAGAATTAAGGAAATGAGCCCTTGGAAAATGATCTCAAATGACCAACCTACTATATTTTTTATGTTAAGTTTTGTATTTGATTATGCTTATTTGATTTATATCTTGCAAATTCTAACTTAGGCATCGAAGTTTTCTCTAAGTTTATTTTGCATGTACATGATATGAATTTTGAGCTAAAAATTGTGTTAAGTTATTTGATGTTGATCATTATATCATATGTTAAGAGTTTTGGAGCAAAACTACATAAAAACTGATTTCAGGACTTTCTAAATCGAATCCTATATCGATTCAAATTTTTTCAGGCTTTCTATGAGTTTCTAAACCAATTCAAGAATCATTTACAACTCCAAATTTTACACTTTGAATTGATTCACGAACCGATTCAAACCATTTTTCAATCTTTTAGGAAGAAATTAAACCATTTCAAATTTTTATCAAACTAAACAAATTGATTTCAAAATTAATTCAATCCTGTCTACATGGATTTATCAATCGATTCAACCTCATTCAAATCAATTCATGAACCAATTCATCAAGATTTTCAAATTTTTGGTGATTATTCCAAAATTTCTCAATTATTAGTGAAACTCCCTGAATCAATTCCAGAATCAATTCAAGAAGTGAAAAGTGTAAAAACAAAATGATTCATACATTAAGTCTAAAATTAAGTAGAATCACTACTTCAGGGGGAGATTAATATCATGATTGAGCTAAAAACTATTCTTTAATCCCTTTATCCCTATTGTATGATTTGACTTTAAACTTTGTTATTTCATCCTAATGAGGCGCCATTGCTTTTTGATTGCCAAAAAAGGGAGAAATAAGATTTTAGATAAGATCTCAAAGGATAGGTTTTTAGATAAAGAAAGTAGATAAGAGAAAATAAAAACTTAAAGGGGAGTAAAGTAAACTTAAAACTCTTAATTAAGATTTTCTTTGTATGCACATTTTGATGCTTATCTAAAATTGTTTGTCACCATCAAAAAAGGGGAGATTGTTAGCGTTGCTATCATATCTTCTATAGTTTTAATGTTGAAAAATAATTTTATTTGATCTCACAATCTAACCATATGCTTTTAAGTGTTTGTTCATTTTGTAGACTTAAAGCTGATCAAGTGACATTCAAGATATCAAGAGATCCAACATTTGTCTCAGATTTTTTGTTAATTTTTCTAGGATCTTTTGTAAATGTTCTAATCAATTTTGATCCAAGTAAATTTTTAAAAATAGTTGAACTGAAGTAGAAATAAATCAAATGAAATGAGTTTAAATCAAATATTTTCTAACTATATTTTCAATGCATTCTCACAAGTTGAATTTTTATAAAAATTATTTTTCATTGTGTGAATCGATTCATACAAGGAATCTTGTGGAATATACTCGAATCAATTCACAAATTCATTCATGAAGAAAAATTTTTGAAAATGGTTTTAATACCAAAGTCTAAATCAATTCATGCAATGATTTGGTGAAGAAGTTCTTGATAATCTTCATAAGCGGAATCGATTTACAAATCGATTAGTGTTATATGGATTTTCTGGAAGTATGTTTTGGGCTGGTCAAGGTCGCTGGATCGACGGAGGTTCAAGAAGGAGTCCAAGGTCACTAAACGAGGACCCTCGACCATCGATCGCGCATAGGAGGCATCTTGCATCTCTTAGAACGGATAAGCGCATATCGCTAAGGGAACTTGTAACCCTTTAGCGAGGAACTTGACCTTCAGAAGGGCAACCAGATGCAAATGACGAGGCTGACTAGAGCCATCATCTTGTTAGACCCACAGCTCACCCACTCACAATGGCTACCTATATGGAATCCAGTCAGTAACCTAATGCATCCATTCCTTACTGATAACTCAACCTCTAAACTTACACATCAGCCACTCGGAAGTCTGACAATGATTTACCTATCATTAATTATTTGGTGCCCAACATTAAATGCCCGGGATAGCAGAAGTAATCATTTTTGTTATTTATGGAATTACACTCATAACCCTCTCCCCCTCTATAAATAAAAGGGGGAGGCCATCATATAGGCAGGATAACTAAGAAACAAGTAGAAACTTTGTCAAAATAAAGAGTGAGCACTATTTATCAAGAGAGAACTCCATTGTTGTACATGTACTTTGTAAAACTAATCTCCCCAGAGAACAATAATACATCAACATGGACATAGGGGCTAATCTGACTTTAGCTGAACCACGATAAACTCCTAGTGTCATCTTCTTCTTCTTTGCCACTTTATTCCACTATTTTCTATCATACATAGCTTGCAGTCAGGGGTAACACTGAACTCAACTGGTTGACCAAATTTTGGTGTCAACATTTTGGCATTAGAAGGAGGGCCCCTATTACATACTCTTCATTTTCACCTTCTGATAAACTATTTTGAGTACAATGGCAAGAGGAAAGGCTACCAGGAGTACGGGAGTTCTAACTGGCCAACCCAAAGGTCAGACGTAACAACAGGACGCAACCACCCCTACAATGGGTGCCAACACCTGCACAGCTTCCTTTGCTCAACACTAACCCACAGTCCATGAAACAGGTGAGGTTCAAGTTTGGTAGCAACACCAAGAAGCACTCAATCAACGCCAGGAGGCACTGGAAAACACAATGAAGGAATTGGCCAATATGATCTGAGCTTTAGCTCAAACATGTACTCAGGGCCCACTAAGGCAGGGTAAAGTGGCTACACCTGAAGCCAGACATCATTAGTCAGGGCCTCAATGTGAAGAGCAAGCCAGGGTTGAATGGTGCCAAACAAGCCTGCCATGCTTTTCCAATTCTCAACGAAGGTGTAAAGCCCACCGGGACCAGGAGGATAAAGAGGATGACTCCCAGTGTGAGAGCTTGCATTAAACTGACGGTGAGGGAGACATGGATCGTGACTTGTCCGATAAGGGGTGAGATAAGAAGCACAAAACTTTAGATTAGCATTCTCGTAGCAGGTGAGAAGAGAGAAGTAGAAAGACCTCTAACCAACGATCTGAGTCCCGAGACCCGGTGGTCAAAGAACTGCTCCAGAGGATGGAACAGCTGGAGAAGAACTCCATATCACAGGGGAATCGAGAGTCACATGAAGAGAGAACTCCTCTCTCCTACCAAATTAAGACAAAATCGCTTCCCCACAGATTCAAAATCCTGAACATCCTCCTCTACAATGGGGATAGTGATCCTTCTAGCCATTTGGATGCCTTTAATATTCAGATGGACCTGTAGACTTCCAATCCAATGGTAAAGTGCCGAGTCTTTCCTGCCACGCTGGGAGAAATACCACGGATGTGATTTAGAAGCCTTCCAGCTCATAGCATAAGAAGCTAGGAGGAATGTCAGAATAAGTTCCTCAATCAATATAGAGCACTGAAGAGATAGCTCACCCCCTCTTGCCACTTGGCTACTATCTTTCAATGAAAAGATGAATCTCTGAAGGACTACATCACTAGGTTTCGATAAGAAGTCAGTAATGTCGACAATTCGTTTGACAAAAGTGTCCTTACAATAATCTCAGTTGGGCTCCAAAAGGATGAAAAATTCTATCAGGACATATATAAGTCCCTTGTCAAGAGCCTCGATGAATTTTACGAGCGAGCCGCCAAGGAAATCTGGTGGGAGGAAACCTTTAGGTCGAAGAAGCCAAATAAGAAAGAAAAAACTGGTACTTCCAATCGAGGCAGGAAACGGAATGGAGGTGAGACGCAAAGAAGGCCCAGGGTGAACAATCCCAGTACCAATGCCAATACGATACTTACACCGTCTTGTCAGATGCACCAGATAGAATCTATGCGACCGAAAGGGATAATGAAGATTTCGGCAGACCTAGGCCGATAAAGACCCCCATCAAGAAGAAGAACCGTAATAAGTTTTGTGCCTATCACAGCAAGGTCGAGCACAACACATCAGACTATTGGGCGTTGAAAGATGCCATCGAAGACCTCATTAAAAGGGGCCGTCTGAGAGACTACGTGGTGAGTTCTTAAGGCCAGCAACCCCTACATCCCCATCAACCTATGTTGTAGTGCCACCTGACTCCTGAGCATGAGGAAACACCATCCATGAGGACCATTTTCACCATACATGGTGGGCCTCATATCGTCGGCACCTTGAATCGATCGCACAATCGCTATGTGTGAGCGGTGGGCTGTGTCCTTCTAACGAGTCATGTGGAGTGTGAGAGACTCACCAAGAAGGCCAGGATATCCTTTAAAGGCATTTCCTTCATGGAAAAGGATGTGTAAGGGGTCCATTATCCCCATAACGAAGCCATAGTCATCCGGGCAAAAATCGGTAATGCCAACGTAAGGAGGATCATGGTAGATACTGGGAGTTTTATGAATGTAATGTATAAAGGGTGCTTCAAACAGATGGGCATGAATGAGGATCAACTGGACCCATCACCTGAACCCCTCTATGGCTTCACCAAAGACGGAATACTCCCAGCAGGATGGATTACGCTCCCACTTACTTTGGGAGATCATGACAGACAAGCAACCATCATGGCAGATTTTCTAATTATAGATTGTCTCTTAACTTATAATGTGGTGCTGGGATGGCCTGCCATGAATGACTTCAACATGGTAATGTCAACAAGGACGTTAACCATCAAGTTCCCAACCCTGGGCGGAATTGGGTGCGTACGTGGAGAGCAACAGGTAGCCCAGCACTGCTATGAAGAGGTAGTTAAACTTGGGGTCCACAGAAAAAAAGTAAATATTGTGTCTGGGGGAGAACCCTGAGCGACAAGCAAGAAAGAGGTCATTTACGAACTCAACCCTCGAGAGGTGGATGCTGAGTGACCCACCGGGCTAGTTGAAGAACTAGAGGATGTATGAGTGAGCGAGGCAGACGAACAGAGATGCCTCAAGCTAGGGAAGTGCATGCCACCCAACAAGAAAGTATAATTGATGGATTTTCTCAGAGCAAACGTGGATGTTTTTGCCTAGAATCATGAAGATATGGAGGGTATCGATCTGAGTGTGATGTCGCACAGACTTAACATCAATCCCCAGTCCAAGCCAATTTTCCAGAAGAGAAAATCAATGACCGCCAAATGATACGACACACTCAAAGAAGAGGTGGACAAGCTTCTAGCAAATAGCTTCATCCAAGAGGCATGATATCCCACTTGGGTGGCCAACCCTATACTCTTCAAGAAGAAAAATGGGAAGTGGAGAATATGTATTGATTTCACTAATCTTAACAAAGCATGCCCTAAAGATAGCTTCCCCTTGCCGAGGATAGACCAGCTAGTGGATGCCACAGTGGGACATGAACTGCTTAGCTTCATGGATGCCTACTCAGGGTACAATCAAATTCCAATGGCTATGCAAGATGAAGAGCACACCTCCTTCATCATTGACCGTGGGTTGTACTGTTACAAAGTCATGCCCTTCAGACTCAAAAACGTGGGGGCAACATATCAGTGGCTAGTAAATATGATGTTCTGAGAACAAATTGGCAAAACTATGAAGGTATACGTAGATGACATACTGGTGAAATCTAGATAGCTCACTGATCATGTTCGTGACCTTGATGAGATATTTCAGACCCTGAGGAAGTATTGAATGAAGCTGAATCCACATAAGTGTGCCTTTGGAGTAACCTCAGGCAAATTTCTTGGTTTTATTGTTAACAACAAAGGGATCGAAGCGAACCCAGAGAAAATCAGGGCACTGCTTGATATGCGTTCTCCCACAAGACCGAAAGATGTCTAAAGCCTCAATGGACAAATTGTTGTGCTCAACAAATTCATCTCTAAGGCAACGGATAAATGCGTTCCCCTCTTCAATGTCCTCAAAAAGGAAAAAAGGTTTGAATGGACCTCCGAATGCAAGGTTACGTTCCAAGAGCTTAAGATGTATCTCGGGCAAGCACCTCTCCTTTCCAAACCGAAAGAGGGTGAAAAACTAACTGCATACTTAGGCGTATCCCAGCACACCTTGAGCATGACACTTACAAGAGAAGAGGGAGGGATCCAACTCCCCATCTACTATGTGAGCAAAAGACTACTAGATTTAGAGACGAGATATTCACCCATGGAAAAGCTCGTCTACTACCTAGTCATTGCCTCAAGGAAGTTGCAGCCCTATTTCCAAGCCCATAGCATCAAGGTCCTCACTCAGTACCCACTAAGACAAGTTCTATAGAAGACAGATGTGTCAGGGCAATTGCTTAAATGGGTGATCGAACTCATGTAGTTTAACATCGAATACAAGTTTGAACGGCTATCAAGGGTCAAGCATTAGCTAATTTCATTGTCGAGTTCACAGGCCCCTTACAAAACAAGATAAAAGTCCCTAAGGCCCATGGTGGGAACTATTTGTTGACGGATCATCTTGTGATCAAAAGGCCAGAGCAGGAATGCTTTTCATTAGTCTAGAAGGACATACGGTCTTCAATACCTTGAGGTTTGGTTTTCAGGCCATGAATAATGAAGCTAAATATGAAGCTTTATTGGCAAGCTTATGATTGGCCAAAGAGGTGCACGCTGAGAAAATAAAGATATATAGCGACTCACAGTTAATTATTTATCGAATAAGAGGTGAATACCAAGCACGGGGGGAGAAGATGATGAGGTATCTCCAGAAGGTCCATGAGTCGTTAGGCTCCTTCCAATAGTTTAAGATCATGCAGATCCTGCGAGCCCAGAATGTGCACACAAATACTTTGGCTCGCCTGTCTACCACTGATGATCCAGACCTTATTGGAGCGATTCCGATAGAGCTCCTTCTATCCCTAAGTATTGAACAGGGAGATGTCATAATGGCAATCACCAAAACGCCTAAATCCTGGATGAATTCGATCATAGACTACCTGCAGAATGAGAAGTTACCAGAAAACAGACTCGAGGCATGATGCCTATGAGCTTGAGTAGCTAGATATTGCATCTATGGTGACACACTCTATAAGAAGGGGTTCACGACCCCACTTTTAAGGTGCATAGATGACGAAGACTGCAGTACCATCTTGGAGGAGATTCATTTAGGGCATTGTGGAAACCATGATGGGGGCTTTCCTTGGCATAGAAAGCCCTTTGATAGGGATTCTACTGGCTGATGATGAAGCAAGATGCTAACGATCTTGTCAGAAGATGTGACAAGTGCTAGAGGTTCTCAAAAGTGCCACGAGCCCTACCCGCCTACTTGAGACAGATGACAAGTCCATGGCCATTTGTGATTTGGGGGATAGATCTTATCGGACCACTTCCTAAGGCACGGCGAAACTGTAAATATGCAATAGTAGCAGTGGACTATTTCACCAAATGGGCAGAGGTAAAGGAACTCACTGAAATCTCATCTTCCAGGGTTGAGAAGTTTGTCTGGAACAACATCATTTGCAGGTTCGGGGTCCCTTAGCAGATCATTACTGATAACGGGACCCAATTCACTAGCGAGCAGTTTATCAAGTTCTACGAAGACCTCAAGATTGTCAAAAGCTTCACAATCGTAGACCACCCACAAGCCAATGGGCAACTTAAAGCCATTAACAAGATCATCAAGAAGATCTTGAAAACCAAATTGGAGGCAAAAAAGACGTCTTGGGCAGATGAATTACCGTTAGTTCTATGGGCCTATAGGACCATGCCAAATAGCTCCACTAAAGAGACCCCCTTCTCTTTGGTATACAGATGTGAGGCAATGATTCCCGTGGAGCTTGAAGTTACTACACAAAGAAGAATTACCTTTAACCTGGGAGACAACGACCAACTACTTGCTACGAACCTTGACCTCCTAGAGGAAGCATGAGCAAAAGCTAACCTTAGGACTACAGCCCACCAACAACGCATAGCGAGATATTATAACCCCAGGGTGCGAGCTCGAAAATTCAAACCTAGAGATCTTGTTTTGCATCTCATCCTCCCTGAAGCTCACAAACCTAGCAAAGGGACCCTAGGACCAAATTAGGTCCGTATATCATCAAAAGGATCATGAGTGATGGAGCCTACCATCTGGCAGACATGAGTAGAGCAGAATTCCCCCGTGCTTGGAATGCCGAGCACCTCCACCATTATTACCAATAAGTGCCTCAATATTTTATGATTGATTCATTGTATACATGAATGTAATTCCTTAAATTCTTTGAAATAAGATTAGAAATTTTTACGACAAGTTATATGCTGTATGATGCAACAAAAGTGTACATGTCAAACCATTATTTGATCACGAGTAAAGAATCACAGCCAGTCATGTACAAAAATGATGGAGGCAAAAAGAGCTTATCTTCTTCATAAAATTGTACAAGTTGTTTATAAGGTCCGTTACAAATGCCGAGTATATCAAAAGTCAAATTATACAATCACTACTCTACGAGGATGAGGGCTCAGGGCCTAAGCCTTCAATAGGTTATGAGCCAGAAGCTGGGACATCAAAGGCATCAGGCGTAGGAGTAATGACAGCAACCTAAAAGTCACCCTCCCTGGGCAACGACTTCTGCAGACGAGGTGCGGACCCTGATACCCAGACTTTTCCTTGCTGGTCAAGCCTTCCATCGAGCAACTCCCTCAATGGCCTAGGGACTAAAGAAGAAGTAGTCAAGATCCGGATACTTTCCCCACACGGTGTAAAGGAATGACTCGAGAACATTCCTCCTTGTCTCAGTGGCTGCCTCTACTACACGGAGAGTATCTCAGCCTCAGCCTTTGTTGCCTTCTCATTAACCAGCTACAACTCCCTTTTCAGTATCACCGCTTCCTCAGCGGAAGCCTTGGCCCATTGATCCATGACCTTCACTTTCTCTTCAGTGATGCACATTACCCTATTTAGATGTTGTAGCTGCATTTGAGCATCGTATAACTCTATTCTCACCTTGGTGAGGTCGTTACTCACAAAATCAAAGTTTACCTGCATGTCCTCATGACACTTCGTCTTGTGGGATAAAGCAGCCCCCAATTCCCTCATTTTCTCCCTAAGCTCTTCAACTTCAGCTTGACAAGCCTCCATCTCATTCATGATAGCCGACCTCTCTCTATTCCGGTCCTCGCACTCAGCAACAATCTTCATCAGTGACAACAAGCTCTACCAGAAATAGACAATAAAGTCAGCCTCAATAATAAATCAGATGGTTAAGATGAGTAAGGGCACATGCCATTAGAGCCTTCCAAGTGGCATACCCCACCAGATTCCTGAGGGGGAGATCCTCACTCTCAATCGCCAAGATCTTGTTGCCATTACCCATGATTGTAAAGAAGTTCTTGACAAGTTTTTGGGCATGCACCTCTGTCTCAGAACCAAGCTCAGCTAATGGCTTTGTGAGGATGACTCCTGATAGGTTTTGAGGGGTCACCCTCTCCCTCTCCTGGGTGATCCTCCGCTTCTTTTGGGGAGGGCTGGAGGGGCTGGGAGGACTGACGGCACAGAATATTTCCATCTCCTCAAAGCATGGCGAAGAGGCTGGACCCGTGGGTGGGACTTCAACAGTAGTAGCTGGTTGCTCTGCCACAGTCAGGGTTGTTTCAATCTTAATGGCCATTGGAGCTTCGGGGATAGGTCCTGCATCAGGAGCCAGAGGCTGGTTTGCAATAATTTGGGATGAGACCACTACACATCCCAAGGGAGCCTCATCCTCGCTGTCTGGTGATGGCGCCCTAAGAATCAAATCCATGATTTCATTGTAGTTGTCAAAGTCTGTTGGCCATACTTCCCTTAGTTAGTGAATCCCTATCTCCCTCATCAAGATAGAGTTTATTGGTGCAGTGAGTTTGTGGAAGCAAAAAGCATCCTCGTTGAACTTAAAATTGTTCTAGAGATTTACTAACAAAGCGAATCAATCAAGAACGTCCAACTCCTCGACCCCAAGAGCTGGTCACCTGCCGGTGCCATCTACAAAATCAAACAAAAGGTTAGAGCTCATGACAACAAGTCAGAATCCAAAACAAATACCAAAAAGTTAGCAAATAAACAAGTTCATTCAAACCCAGCCCACTTACCTGAAATAAGAACGAAGTCAAAATTCTTGAGGTATTTTAGCGAAGGGCACGAAACATAGAACCAACGGGTCTTGTAGCAGCCCACGGTGGACTTTCCCTTCACACTCCACTATGGGAGGATTTCTTTATGAGGCATTTGCCTTGTCAAAAGATAATATAGCTAATCCTTTAAATTTGCACACCTAAAGTCATAAAGGTAGCAAAAGGGTTCGGGCGAAGATGGAGGAAGGCCATTGACCTTATGCATAAGAGTCAATGAAATCAAAGTAGAATATGAATTTGGTGTCAATTGAAAAGGGCAAAGCTTTATTTTATTCAAAAATTCAATAATGAAAGGCTGAATGGGAAATCTCAATCCCGCAGAAGGATGTAGGATACTAATAGCTATAAAGCCGCGAGGAGGATAAGAGGTGTGGTTGTTAAAAGTAAGGATCATGGCACTGCAGCCCTTAGGAATCCAGTATGATTCGATGACAGCGGTGACATCCTGAATCCATACAGTGGATTTATGATGCTTGATACATGATGATCGAGGCGTTGGCCTGATGTCATCCTCTAACCCTCGATATCCCTTGAGCGAGAGCTCGAGTTTGAGACGGCTCCCCTCCCGCTCAATGTCGTGACCCCAACTTGTCAAGCATTTCTCATGTCTGGGAATGAACCCGATTCGTCATCCTTACTCCTAATCTAATGATAGCGATGCGCATGACCCGCTCCCATCTACAAAAGGAAATGAAAAGGCTAATAAGTTCATCGAAAGCAAATTGTACCAAAACTTTACTACAAACCCCCTACTCCGCAGGCCATGCACACCCTATGCCACCACGCCGATAACCTAGACTCCGGTAAATGGAAGACATACCCCGAAAAAGGAATAAAACAATAGGAGACACAAACATACATAGGGAATCCTAGAATCTACCGACAACCCAACTATCCTACTCTAACCTAAGATTAGACATCTGAACCACCTTTATTCACTAGCATTAGCAATCTCCTAATTGATCAGGCAAGGTCAAACCCCTAATTTCCTAAGAAGAAAGAACAATGTGTAAGACGTGGAGTTAAAAGGAAGCATATCATGATTGTTAGAGATGGAAAGTCTCGTAGGATTGGGAATAACTGGAAGAACAAGCGGAAAACGGTAGACACTGCTGGCAAAGGGGCTACGACGACGATTGAAAAGATGGATGGGGTCAGAATACCAGAAGCTAGAAATTTTTCAAATGACTAAGTGAGGGGGAAAAGGGAGGACTCTCTCAGCTTAAAAGAGAACATAACCCTGCCGTTAGATCTGAGTTCTACACAATCATATTGCTGCCTTGCTGATTTGATTATCTTGCTACTACTTTGCATTTAACTGTGCCCTTTTGAGTTGCTGTTCCAATTATAATTTTGCATTTTACTGTATCACTGCATTGCATTGTTCAAGTGCCATTTTGCTGATTACTGCATTACTATCCTACTGAAAATACTCTAATTATTGATATCTTTCTGCACTTGACATTGATATTTTTCTTTACATAAATTAAAATCTTTGTCAAATTTCTATTGTTTTCCTATACAAATTTTTTCTTGCACTTGGACATAAAAGGGATATTTTAGGTGCCACTTCAATTTTTACTCTAAAATCTATTTTTCTTGAAAATTTTCTACTTCTTAATGGCACCTAAAAGATCTAGAATTAGCCAAGCCTCCTCCTCCCGATCCGTTCAAACACATAGGGGATTAGGTAATCTCAACCAGCAATCTCACAAAATAAATGAATTTGGGATCGTCTTCATTGATAATGATCAATGTAGATGATATAATTAATTCATGAAATGGGGAATGCTGAGTACCTGCTATGTTGATGAGGTTTGCCTGGAACAATTGGCATTATTCGATGATGTCCAGTATTTATTTGATCAAATTGTGTGGTCAACATTTATAACAATACATTACCCCACATATGCAAGAGTGACCCTAGAATTTTTTAGCTTTTTTAATGCAATCCTGTTCAAAGGCTGTGAGGTCAAACAAGGACAAATTTCTTTTCAATTATTTGATTGTGATTATAATTTGTCATTGGCCTAATTTAATGAGTTATTTAGACTGCCTCTTGGGGATCCTAGGACTGTTCCCTACAATTTTTATGTAAATTTATTTTAGAATTCAATAACTATTAGAGGGCAGTACAATGCTTCATAGTCAAAAGCCTCGCCAATTTGTAACCCCTGTTTTAGATATATCCAGTGTGTCATGGCACACACTATTTTTGGATGAGCAGAAAGTGATGGGGCTACAAATCAGTGAGAGCTATATTTTCTATGGGCCATGATAAATAATAATCAGGTAGATGCCGAGGCATTCATGGCACAACAAATACAGAAAGTGGGTAATGCCTTGCATGGCAAAGTTGTGACAAGAGGACTAGTAACAACAGTAGCTTATGGTTTGGGGTTGGAACAATTAATTTTGGATTTGCAACCTTTACCTAGAAACTCAAGGATTGACATGGAATCCTACTTACACATAAAATTAATTGTCAAGAAGGGATTTGAGTATTGGTTGCATTTTTTAGGCAGAGATCTTTTTTGCCTCCCCAATCCTGAACATACCACTGTTACTGACTAAGCCAATTAGAGATAACCAATTCAAGGGGGTTTTGAAAATGAAGAAAATGAAGAAGAAGCAAAAAAAGAAAAGTTTCCCCCATAGCCTCCGGCCCAACAACCTCACATTGAAGGCTCCTCCCAGGCCCAACCAAGTGATTAAGAGCAGCTATAGATGCAGCTCAGTAGAATTGAGGAGGAACAAATAAGCCAAAGGACTACATTGCAATCCATGCAAGCTACAATGTAGCATATGCAACAAATGATGGAAAGCATGTACAATTGGCACTTAAAGCATAATTTTCGACCACCACCTCCATCTAAAGACCAGTGAGTCGGTAAGTTTCTATCCTTTCATTTATGATCTTTTCTTTGTTAGCTACATTGGGGACAATGTAGAATTTAAGCATGAGGGGTAGATACTTTCTAACTTTTGGTCTATTTTATGCCTTGTAAATTTTTCTTTCTTTTCTTCTTTTTATTTTGAGTCATATTTC
>JANHAO010004702.1:0-23757 GCA_026873985.1 Saraca asoca | reverse complement strand
TCAGCTTCTTCATAAAATTGTACAAGTCATTTATAGGGTTCATAACAAATACCAAATACATCAAAAGTCCAATTATACAACCACTGTCCTATGGGGATATGGGTTCAGGGGTTGGACTTTAATGGGCTGTGGACCAGAGGCTCGGAGATCCGAGGCATTAGGCACAAGAGCAACATCGATAGCTTGGGAATCACCCTCTCCTTGAACCGCAACCTCTGCAGATGAGACATGGGCTTCAGCACTCAGATTCTTCCTTGTAGCTCGAGCCTTCCAGCGAATGACCCCTCAATGGCCTGGGGGTCGAAGAAAGAGTAGTCTAGGTTAGGATACTTCTGCCATACCGTGTAAAGGAACGACTCAAGAATAGCTCTCCTTGTCTTTGTGGCTATTTCTACCACACAAGAAAGTATCTCCACCTCAACCTTTGCTGCCTTCTCATTAGCCAGCTACAGTTCTCCTCTCAGCATCATCGCCTGTTCAGCAGAAGCTTTAGCCTACTACTCCACGGCTCTCGCTCTCTCTTCAACAGTGCTCGCTACCCCATTCAGATGTTGCAACTACACCTGGGCATTATAGAGCTCTATCCTCGCCTTGGTGAGGTCATTAGTTGCGAGACCTAAGTTTATTTCAATGTCCTCATGCTTGCGAGACAGTGCCACCTCCAATTCCCTCACTTTTCCCCCAAGCTCCTGAACCTCAGCTCAGCGAGCCTTCATCTCGTTCATAAGAGTCAATCTCTCCCTATCTCGACCCTCGCACTCGAAAGCGATCTTCAGTAGCCTCAACACGCTTTGCCAACACAGACAACAATGTCAGATTCAACAATAAGCCAGATGCTTAAGACAAGTAAGGGCACGTACCGTAAGACTCTACCGGGCAGTGAATCTTGCCATATTTCTGAGAAGGAGGTCTTCGTTCTCAATCACTAGGACCTTACCGCCATTACCCACGACTGTGAAGAAGTTATTGATGAGGGTGTGAGCATCCCTGTTCATCTTTGAACCAGGCTTAGCTAGTGGTTTTGTAAAGTCAATTCCCGATGGATTCGGAAGGGCTCCCCCCTCTTGCTCCTGGGTAACCCTTTGCTTCTTTTGGAGAGGACAGAAAGAGTTGGGAGGACTGGCAGCATCAGGAACTTCTGCCCCTTCAGAGCGTGGTGAGGAGGTTGGATCTAGAAACAAAGCTTCAATAGCAGTAATGGGTTGTTTTGTAGTGATCAGGGTTACTTTAGCCTCTATAGCAGTTGGAGCCTTGAGAACTAGCCTCGCATTAGGAGCCATAGGCTGATGTATGGCAATATGGGGTGAAACAACAATGTGGCCAGAAAGAGCATCACCCTCGCTGTCTGGAGAAGGCACTTGGAGAATCAAGTCCATAATCTTCTTGTAATCGTCAAAGTTCACTGGCCGAACTTCCCTCAGTTGGAGGATTCCTATTTCACTTGTCGCGACCGTATTTAGTGGTGGGGCAAGCTTATGGAAGTGAAGAGCGTCCTCGCTAAACTTATAATCATTTTGGAGATTTGCCAACGAGGTAAATCGATTAAGAACATTTAACTCCTCGGCCTTGAGAGCTGACCGCCTGCTGGTGTCATCTACAAAATTAAACAAAAGGTTAGAATTCAAAACAACAGGCTAGATTCCAAAGCAAATAACAGAATATACGAATAAGCGAGTTCATTCAAACCTAGCCCACCTACCCAGAATGAGAACGAAGTCAAAATTCTTGAGGTATCTTAGCAAATGGCATGAAACATAGAACCAATGGATTTTGTAGTGTCCCGTGTTGGATTTTCCCTTCACACCTCCCTGGGGGAGGATTTCCTTGAGGCATCTGCCTCACGGAAAGATAGTAGAGCCCATCCTTTGAATTTGCACACCTAAGGTCGTATAGGTAGCAAAGGGTTTCGGGCGAAGGTGGGGGGAGGCCGTTGACCTTATGCATAAGGGTCAATGAAATCAGGGTGGTATAGGAATTCGATGTCAATTGGAAAGGACAAAGCTTAACTTTATTAAAAAATTCAACAATAAAAGGCTGAATGGTTTCAGCCCCGCGACAAGATGTGGGATACCGACAACTATGAAGCCATGAGGGGGATGAGCGGCATGATCGTCAGAAGCGGGAACCATGATGCTACATCCCTTGGGAATGCGGTTTGATGCAACAACCGAGGTGACATCCCCAAGTCGCACGATTGATTTGTGATGCTTGAACATGTAGTGATTGAGGCATTGGCCTGATGTCATCTTTTAACCCTCCCTCAAACGTGGGGCCCGGTTTAGGATGACTTCCCTCCCGCTTGAGGTTGTGACCCCAGCGTACCGAGCATTTCTCATGTCTGGGGACAAATCTAGTTCATCATCCTCACTCCTAATTAGGTAGTAGCGGTGCACATGACCTGCTCCCATCTACAAAGAGAAATAAAAAGGTTAATTAGTTCACTGAAAGTGAACCATACCAAAACTCTACTACAGATCCCCTACTCCACAGGCCATGCACACCCTATGCCACTGCACCAATGAATCTAAACTCCAGTAAATGGAAAATATGCTCCAAAAGGAGAAATAAAATGACAAGAAACCCAAACACACGTGGGGAATTCTGGAACCCACCAGTGACACGACTATCCTACTCTAATTCGAGAATGGACATTTGAACCACTTTTATTCATTGGTATTATCAATCTCCTAACTAATCGGACAATATCAAACCCCTAATCTCCTACAAAGGAAGAACAGTGCGCAAGACATAGAATTAAGGGGAATGTATTGTAATTGTTGGAGATAGGAAGTCCGGAAGAAATAGGGAACAACTACAGGAACAAGAAGAATGTGTCGAAGTATGGCAGCAAAGGAATAGCGATGACGACCAGAGATACGGATGGGGTAAGAATGCTAAAAGACTAAAACTTTTTTTCAAAAAGACTAAATGAGAGGGAGAAGGAAGACTCTCTCAGATTAAAAGAGGGGACGTAACCCTGCCATTAGATAAGAGGATATGACAGTTACCCACAATCCGATGGTCCAGAAGAATTAGTGGCCAATGAATAATGGTACAGCGTATGTGCGCTAAAAGTTGAAAACTATAATTGCCTATCGCTGTTGAGAAATAAAAAGTCGTGCATGTAGGACAAATAAGAAAGTGAAGCAATCCATTGGAATCATGCATCATGGAATACTAGGGGCTAAACATACATCTCGCATCCAAGTAATGCATTATAAAACGTAGAATTCTTGTGCAAGCCTCGTCCAAGTAATGTGCTCACCTCGCATAGAATTCTTACACAGAACGGCCTCGCGTCCAAGTAATGCAATGTAAGACGTAGAATTCTTACGTAGGTCGGGGGGCTAAACATACATCTCGCGTCCAAGTAATGTGCTATAAAACATAGAATTCTTGTGTGAGCCATGTCCAAGTAATGTGCTCACCCCGCATAGAATTCTTGCGCAGAATGGCCTCGCGTTCAAGTAATGCATTGTAAGACATAAAATTCTTACGCAGGTCGGGGGGCTAAACATACATCTCACGTCCAAGTAATGCGTTATAAAATGTAGAATTCTTGCGTGAGCTGCGTCCAAGTAATGTGCTTGCTCTGCACAGAATTCTTGCATGAAATGACCTCACGTCCAAGTAATGAGTTGAAAGACGTAGAATTCTTGCGTAGGTCGGGGGGGTTAAACACACATCTTGTGTCCAAGTAATGCGTTAAAAAATGTAGAATTCTTGTGTGAGCTGCGTCCAAGTAATGTGCTCGCCCCGCACAGAATTCTTGCGCGGATCAACCTTGTGTCCAAGTAATGTGCTGGCCATACAGAATTCTTGTGCAAGTCAAGGGTAAAAGGAAGATCTCACATCCAAGTAATGTGTTAACCATACGTAGAATTCTTAAGCGAGCCGCGTCCAAGTAATGAGCTAGCCCTGCACAGAATTCTTGCGCGGATGAGCTTAAGACCTCACGTCCAAGTAATGCACTAATCACACGCAAAATTTTTGCATGAGCCAGCATAACCGATTAGTAATATGGCACGTATCCTTTAAACAGAATTTTATTAAATAAAGCTGATTGGCTCGAATTTCTTATGACAAAGACTAATTATCCTGTTATATACTTTACATGAAAATTGCTGAGTGGTAATTTTGCAGATGTGAATCACGTTGCCAACAGTGACTAATTCTAAGATCTATACAAAGCTTCCTGGAAGCTAGGAGGAGAAGCTGTGCAAGGAAGTTATCTGCAATGGACTATCCATGTCCCCAAAACCTCTGCAACAAACAATTTGCATCCTAAGAAGACTTCTCCGAAAGCCAAGCCATCGAGAGGACGAAGTACCCGATCAGGGCATCAATCAAACAACCCCACAAGGAAGGTAAACCTCACGAGCCTTTATAAACTCACCCAGGTTCATCAAGTGGTCCAAGAGACATGACGAGAAGCATGGGGAATGGAAGTATGAAAAGATAAAAATGATAGCATTACAAATTGAATCATATAGTAAATATCAGGCAGAGGCTTTGACTATTGTTCACAACTCCCAACCCGCGAAGCGAGCTGAGAGTTGGGGGGCTTATGTTATATAGATTTCCCAGAAGAGTGTTTTAGATCAATTAAGGTCTGTTTGAGGGCTTAGTTGGTTTGGTAGAAGCCCAAGCAAGAATTGGATGTCACCGAGCGAGAACCAAAGATCATTGAGGATGAGTCGAAGACATTTCACATTCCCTCAAGGGGAAGAAAACATCTCACTGATAGATCCCCTAACCCCTCAGCGAGAAGCTCGTGGCCCTCAGAGGGAGTGATCAGACTCAGGCAATGAGGTCAGTTAGAACTATCATCTCAGTCAGTTCCCAGCTTGTCCACTTACAATGGTAGCCTGTACAGAGCCCAGTCAGCAACCTGATGCACTCATTCCTTGTTGACAGCTTAACCTCTAAACTTACACATCAGCCCCCCGAAAATCCAGCAATGATTTTCCCAGCATTAATTATTCGGCGCCAGGCATTAAATGTTTGAAATGGCAAAAGTAATCATTTCACAATTTACAAAATTATGCTTGTAACCCTTCTCCCTTCTATGAATAGGAGGAGGAGGTCACCATGTAGGAGGATATCAGAAAATACATGCAGAAACTTTGCTGACATAGAGAGCGAGCACTGTTCAATGAGAAAAGGCTCCATTGTTGTATACACATTCTATAAAATCAATCTCCTATAGAGATATAAAATATCAGTGTGGACGTAGGGGCCAAATTGGCTTTAGTCAAACCACAATAAACTCCTAAAATCGCTATCTCTTCTTCTTTCTCGCTATCTTCCTTTTACTTTTTTCAACCGTATCAAGCTTGCAGTCAGGGGTAACACCAAACTCAATTAGTTGACTGAATTTAGGTGTCAACAATGTGTATAATTTGGGTTGTTAAATTGCCCTTTTTTAAAATTAGGAAATTTAGTTGTTTCTTCTTCTTCTTCTTCTTAGTTCCTATCCAAAGGTTCATTCTCCTTCCTTCACAATCTAATAAGTACTTGCAATTATCATTGTTCACAATATATTTTTTTAAAAATCCACACATAATTTGACTTAATAATCCATTTTGTTTGAAATAACACAATATTTTGACCTATATTGCATTTGTAAAAGGAGTTATGTGAATAGCATTTTTTGTATGATATGCTTGTTCTTTGGGTTATCATTATTAAATTTTTTTTCCTTTTTTTGTTGTAATTAATGAGATAGAGGGTTTTCCAAGCAATGTGACCTTAAATCATGTACCTTTTCAAATATATGACTTAATACTAGTAAATAGATAATGGAGAAATAGTTAAAATAATTAACTTCATGTTAAATCTTGTTCATAATTTATTTTATTATGGTGTTAATTGTTCTTGATTTTGGCAAGGTCTTTTAACCTATATTAGGGCCATGTTTTACTTTCTATCTTAAATTTTCTACCTAATTAAGGCATCATTTTTACCTAGTATGTGTTTCTATGTTATTTATTAGTCATCCAAATACTTAAGTTTTCTACTCAATGCCATTTAGGCTTTATTAAGTGCTATTGGGGTCAATTAGAAATCAACAACTTCATTGGGGCAACATTCAGATATCTAAGTAATTTTTTTTTTGTATATTTGAATGGACAATGGCTAGACCTCATTTTGTAAGATGGAGCTTGGGAGAAGCTTACTGTGTTTATTTGTTAATATTAATTGCAAAATTTTTGTTATAGTTCATCAAAGAATAAATACAAAACAAGGTTATTATGTTCTGTTGAGTTATCTTAGTATTCAAATTAGGTTTTTTTTGGTGTAGTTATTTGTCAATTAAGTATTCTAGAGAAATAAATATCTGTATTGAATTAAGGGTTTGAGATATTAGAAATGTGAATGCGAGGGTTATTGTAACACCTCCTCAGTAGACTAGTTTGTTTAGGCTAGCTTGATTGGCTAAACAATTTCACAAATTAGGCTTAGTACACCAGATTAGGACTAATTGGTCAACCAATCACTTAGAATTGATCAATTGGACATTTCCAAAATACTATATAAGTTAAGTAGCCCCCAAAATGTAAAATACAATCCAATTTTTTATTAGTGTTTAAGAGTGAAAAACATTCATAAGTGTGGTTTTGGTTCACACTCTTTGATCAGGATGAGAACATAAGGTAAATTATTCAATCTAAGTTAAATTTACCTTAGTTTCTTTGTCCTTAGTTTATAACTAATACTTTTTTTTTTGTGTGTATGAGGTTTTTTGTGATTTTAGGAGAGGTTCTAATTCTGGGTACGAGGTTGCTAATTAAGTTTGAAGCCAACACTCTCCTCTTAGGGTGAATGGATGTTTATGCTTTTAGTTAGTTTTTTTTTTCCAATAAAAATGTATATTTATATTATGTTTTCCTAAATAGCCCAACTTTTTTCCTAATATGATAATATATGACATATTAGGCTTAGAAACGTATGAATACTTGGCTATTGTACAAGAATCCATATGTTGTATGCTTTGGTATAGGTTTGGTTGTTGATATGAAATAACTAAGAATTAGGCCATAGGTCTTACCTAACTGGACTTAGGAGTAGTCACATTTTAATTGAGGTAGTTATATAAGTTGTAATATAATAATGTTTTAGGCCTATATGAGGACAAATAACCAATCACACCTTGTTAGGATTATTAATAAATAAACATAAATAAAAGGGTATTTATGTAATTTAACTATTTTGTTATGAAGAACAAGTATAAGAATTTGAATGATCTAGCATATTGAAACCTATACTTGTGTTTGTGAATTAGTTTAATTAGAGGTAAGGAATAGCTAGGTTCACCTAATAGAAGACTATGAAAAGAAAAGGCCTAAGGGTTTATTATGAGAAAGTATGATCAAGTTATCATGCTCAGAAAAAGAAATACTTTCTTGTTCCTGCCTCAAATGTATTAGTATGTGTATGTTTGTATATGTATAGATGATGGTTTGTATTCATGCAGGACAAGTAAGTACTATGAAAAGTATGGTGAAGTCAATACTCAGACTATGAAACAAAGTATGGTGAATGCATCATACTCAAACATAACAAAGTATGGTAAAGATACCATACTTAAATATTAAAAGTATGATAAAGATATTATAATTAGATATTAAAAATATGGTGGAGGTATTATACTCAGATATTAAAAGTATGGTAAAGGTATCATACTTAGATTATGAAAACCTATTATGAAAGTTTCATAATAATCCCATGGCTTGCCTATCTTGTATGCATTGTTATATGAGTGTATAGGAATATTATGTTATATGTATAGATATATGTTCACGATTGCATGGCCAGAGGGTACTTGTAAATAGCATGTCTACTTCCTCTATCTATTTTATGTTGTTGAATGAAATATCGAGAATTATGTTAAAGAATAAGGGTTGTTCATGTATGATATAAATGGATAGGTTCTTGGTAGGACTATATAAATGAAAGAAAGAACAAGTTAGAAATAGATTATGATTATGGATAGTATAGAGCAATTAAATAGATCGGTCTGGTTCGTTCGTAGATTGGCCATAAATGAACCGAACCAATTTGATTTGCAAAAAATGCGGACTACCAAAATGATAGTCTGTGTCCAAATATGAGTGGTTTGTAGACCTAATGAACCCATTTGCAGACCATCCTATTTTTTTTTTTCAAAAAACCATTTTAAATTCATTTAAATATCTTTTCAAAAATCATTTTATTTTCTTAACTCAAATAACAATTTTAAACTTAAAAGATTTTAAATCACATATTTATATTCATTTTAAATGGCAAAAAAATTGTAAAAAAAAAGCTTAAAGCTATACCAAATTTTATATGATAAATTATTTTATAATACATCAAATCCATATATAGTTCATAAAATATAAAATTACCTATGTGAAAAAACAAAAGGTATATAAGTGAGTATATAACTATGTGTTACTAAGTAAGTATGTAAATAGGTAAGTAAAAAAAAAAAGAAATGTAAATCAGTCTGAAGACAATTGAGATGGATCTACGCTATGAGTCAGATGGATTGGACTCTATAAGTTCACATTTTAGCAGGCCTCAATTTGAGAGGTCCTAGGTTGAATTTTTTTTTTACAAACTAATAGATTGATGTGTAGATTGTGGTCTATTTTAATAGCTCTACATAGTATATATCTAAGTATGTATGCATGCATAGGCCCATCAAATGGATAGATAGGGTTAGATTAGACTGAGTCCATGTGGACTTTGGTCTGTGTGGAATAGTCTGCATGGGCCTGTGATGAAAATGGACTAAGAATTAGAAGGTCCAGTTTGTTGGTACAAGAAAATAAAATAAGATTTATGATCTTGCCCTTATTCTTTTAAGGGAATTTTATACTCTTTTGTTTTGTATTAAACTCTAATTGAATTTAATATACAAATGATCAACAATTTGATGTAGTATGTAAGTAATTTGTAATTAGATATAATATGCATAACAAAAGACCTTCTTGTTTACAAGAATCATATCAGAGTATTGGATTAACAATTAAATTGTTTGTTAATTGAAATATTAGAAAACTAGATTACAAAATTTATTTAGAACTGTATCATATATCAATATGACAAAAATTTATATAACAAAATTTATGTAGAACTCCGAATTATGCAGTAATGTAAAATTAGTAATAAAAGAATCAAGACAAAGAAATTTTTAAGTGGTTCAACTTGAATTAAAATCATAATTCAAGCTTACTCCACTGGATTAATACTCAACTATATGATCACTTTTATTAACTAACATAGGAATTTAACAGGCTTCTATAAACCAGTTTTACATACACAAGATTTGTCTGGGCTCTTGTAGACCTTTGACACAAAAATTCTATATCTTCACCTAACTATGATTAACCTCACAACTATGGAGATTTACAAGAATTCAATATAGCTTCTACCAATTGTAATCAACCTCATAATTTTAAAAGGATGCAAAGGGAAGATCAACCTTTTCCTTTGTATCTAGATTCCTAAAACTTAGAAATCTAAAGAAATAAGCAAGATAGATTTAAGAGATACAATATTGGGAATTGAGATGTAAATCTCGAGTATCTAGGTAGAAATCTTTTTTAGATTGCTCAAAGATTGATTGAATCATTGAAATCAAGTGAGGTAACGAATATAAGGTGTAAGCTTATAGTTTCTCTCTTTTTCTTTATCACAATGAGTTATGAAAACAAAATAAGGTTTGTTCTATTTATAGTTGAGATAGAAATAACTAATTTTTAGTCCTTGAATCGATTCATGAATTAATTCATAGTAGTTATAATAAACTTGTAACTAACTAATCAATTTATGAATCGATTCAACTTGTGAAGAAATTCATGTCTAAATTGATTGATGAATCAAATTATAGTGTTTTGAAAACAAGTGTTGAATCGATTAAAGAATCAATTCAAAAAAATCTCAAACCTTTCGTAAGAAAAGTTTTCTTCATGAAGTGATTATTGAATTGATTCAAGTTCTTACAAGTTTTCCAGTGATGATTAATTCATGAATCAATTCACACAATGAAAAATAGTTTTCATAAAAATTTAACTTGTGAAGGAACATGTAAAATGCTTGTTTGAAAATTTTTGATTTAAAATTCATTTTAAATGAATTATTTTACCTTAATGTAAGTTGTTTTAGAAAACATGATTAGGTAATTTGAACAAGATCTCATTTACAAAAGATCATATTGAATCAAATAAAAAACTTGGAACTAATGTTAATCTTTTGAGCAAGCTTTTATCAACTTTGAATCTTGCAAAATAGATAAACACTCAAGCATATAGTTAGCTTATGATATTAACTAAAAAAGTTTTTCTAAAATTATTTTTCAATCATCAAAACTAAAGAAAATGTGTAGTTAGGATTTCCTAGGCTAACAATCTCTCCCTTTTTGATGATGGCAAATAATTTAGATGAGATTCAAAGTTTCTCAAAATCAACTTTAAATGAGAAAAGAATTTATATTCCTCATTATTACTCATCTTATCTTCGTCAAAAATTTTATTTCATTTATCTTTAAAAATCTTATTTCTCTTCAAGATTTTTGTTTTTGAAAATCTCATCTTTCTCCCCTTTTTAGTACATAAAAAAAATTGATGCTTAGTAAAAAGAGTAGAAAAATTTGATTTTTTTAAAAAAATCATAATAATAGCTCAATATTAATTGTAATGCTCTTATATTTATTCATTTTCCTGAAATAATGGTAAACTTAGAATCCATACATAAGAATAATAAAAATTCAGAACATCGAAATGATAAAATATCAAAATAATCATCAAAATGCCAAGTATAGTAATCAAAATAACAATCCATAACAAATTATCACAATACATTAGAAAATCATAATAGGGCAGATGTGAAGAAAATGGGATGGGGACTAAGGGATACATGACAAAATCACATATAATAGCATACTAAGCAAGTAGAGTATCTTGTTAGAAGTCCATTGCTTAAAGTTCTGCTTCCTTTTCCTGTTGTTGCATTTGCTATGATATTTCATACAATTAAGTCTCTATGGTATTGAGTCGCTTGTTAACCATGCTATGGTGTGCTCGGGTTTCTTTTTCTATATTGGCCATGCAATCTTCTAAAGACTCAAATAGTGATTGATGTGTGTTAAGGCAATCTAGTAGGTGACTGTGCAATTTCCTCATTTCCTTAATTAATCTGTCTTTAAACTCACTAGATAACCTAGCTCCCCTTGAGCTTGTTGCTTCTTCAATGGATTAGGCAACTTATACCCTTTTTCTTTTCCATATTCCTTGATCATCCTGTTCTAATTGCATCTTATGCAGATGTGATGTAGTTATCATGGCTGATGCATTTATTTGATAAAATTGGTGTTCTTTAGAAATTGGCAATTTGAATTTTGTAAAAATGGGGGTAAGAATCATACCAAAAGGGAGGAATCCAATATTTGACCTCTTAGAACATTCTGCCAGATATTTAAATATAAAATATGGCACGTTAAATCAAGTTAATTTTTGATGATCCACATCAAATATAACTCATCCTCCACAATTTGAGTAAAATTTGTTACCATTGGAAGTATCACCTTACATAAAGCATAATGTAAGATCCTGTCTTCAGGGGATATGCCAGTAATAAGCAATTTCCCACTTCTATCCTTAAGGGTGGAATAAGGAAATAACAATTTAATGATAGATTCCCTGCTATAGTTAGGAAGGGATCCTGCACTAAGTTTAGGGGGTGATGCATCCATATCAAAAATATTTGCTAATAGTTCTGAATCAACAACAATATGTTTGTGCATAATATAGCATGATAACTTATCATTAGTAGTAACTAAGTTTGCATAGAACATTTTAACTAACCTAGGGTAGGTAGTTGCCTTGTGTGTCAAAAGTTTGTCTAATTTATATTTTGCTAACAAAGCAGGTAGGCGCATTGTTTCTAATAATTTGTCACTAAAATATTTAAAGGGTTCTACTTTCCTATTTGATAATTGTAGAAAGTTAGTATACTCACTGGGTGACTAAAAATGTGTTACCTCTCTTACTTATATAGAGGATTGACCGACATTCTTATCCTTCTTCTTTGCAACTGCAAGTTTGATGTGACATTTTTTTTAAGTTAGGATTTTAGGGGTTGAAATTGGATCAACTAATTTTAAGTTGTTTTGAAGTAATTGATAGATTGGAATTGTTAGATTTGGTGTTTCTAGCAATTTTGTGGAAGAAATTTGAGTGAAAATGGTTAAGATTTGATATTTTGGTGAGAGAATTTGAGAGAGTTTCGACTAGGTTGAATGGTGTAACTGTTAAATAAGGGTGAAATCGATTCGATATTTATAGAAATGAGGCTGTGAATTGATTCGGTAATCGCTTCATAGTGTGTTTTACGTGTTGTGAATTGATTCATGTGTAAGTTTTAGAATGTTGAATTGATTAGGTTATGAAATTGTTCACCATGATTCTTATGAGAATCAATTTGGGAATCAATTTGATTTAAGTTAAATCAATTATGGAATCAATTCATCAAGTTTGATAAAAAGTTTTAGAGAAAATATAGAGTTCCTAAAAGATTGAAAATTTTGTGAATTGGTTCTTGAATCAATTTAAAGCTCAAGAAAAAAAACTAGAAAAATTTAAATTGATTCAGGATTTGATTTAGATAGTCCTTAAAATAATTTTCATGCAGTTTTGTCCTAGAACCATCTACAAGTGATATGTTTACATGTAATACTCCATTAAATACCATTGAAACTCAATCTTCAGTTCAGATACCTATAAAACAAACTTAAGGATATCTCTAATGCCTAAGTTAGTAATTGCAATATAAGATAAAATCTCAAATATAAAAGTTAAAAAAATTTCTTCTAAAAATAATTCAACTCTTTAGACAATTCAATTTCCCTTCATATAATTCAATTTCAATTATTACCAACATAGCATTTTTGTGGCTAAGCAACTTCACTTTACCTTTTAGCAATTTATTTGCAATTCTGCAAAACAAAAATTCATCTTTGCTTTTGTGGTACCCAATTAATCTTGGGTCCATGTTTGTTAGAAAAATCAACAATATAACTTTTAGGTAACCACACTAGCTTTTCTTTTGGTTTCGGAATATATGTGCCATTTTTGTATAGATAATGTTTGATATGATGTCCTTTATGGTTACAATAATAACATGTAATGTATGCAAAATTTCTTTTGGATTTAGACTGTTTATATCCTAAACCAAATCCACTTTGTAATTGTTTTTGACTTTCTAGAATTTCATTAAATCTTCTATTGCTATCTTGAAACCTTGTAGTGATTTTATCAATGAAGCTATTTCAAATTTATATGGCTTACACTAATCACATGCCTTTCTTTCATTCAACTTTCCAACTGAAGCACTTAGATCACTATTTTCTTTTTCTGATTACTTTAACTTCTTTAGCAAGTTTTCTGTTTCAATTTTGACTTGCTTTAAGTCTTTCCTAGTTTTAACTAGTAAATTATACATTTTAACATACAAATCATCAGTATTATCAAAATCATTTTTGGTTTCATTATTTGAATTACTAACATATATTTCATAGGAAAAGGATGGATATTGAAATACCTCAACATCATCACCAAATTTAGCTATAAGACAAAGATGTGCTTCTTCATCTGTTTCTTCTTCTTCTTTAATTGAATCAATATCCCCATCTTCCCAAAATGCTAAATTTCCTTTCTTTGATGCTTGTTTTCTCTTCTTTCTTTCACTCTTAAGTTATCTTTTCAAATACACTGGACAATCTGGCTTTATGTGTCCAGGCCTTTGACATTCAAAGTAGGTTGATGTTGTATTTGATGTACTTCCTTATTCACCCTTATTCTATTTTTTTTATGTGGTGAAACAACAATTTTCTTTTTCTCCTTATTCTTTTTTTCTTTTAGAATCCTCTGTAACTTCTTATTGAGTAATGTCATTTCTTATTTTTCATTTACAACTTTATCACTTTTAGATTGATCCTCATCTGAATTAAGTGTATTCCCAGCTTTCAAAGCCAATGTCTTTTTCTTTTTGTCATCTCTATTTTTCTTGTTTCTTTTGAGTTCCAATTCATATTCTTCTAAATTTCTAAAAAGCTTTTGAATTGTTGGCATCCCCATTTTCAGTGATTCCTAAATGGCTGTCACTTTTGGTTGCCACTCTTCAATTAGAGATCTTAAAACCTTATGAACCAAATCAGCAGTTTCAAACTTCTTACTAAGAAACATTAGATGGTTAGTGATTGTAATGAATCTTTAAATCAAATCATTTATTAACTCATCTTCCTCCATCTTAAACATTTCCTATTGAGATACTAGAACATGCACCTTGGAGGCCTTAACCTATGTAGTGCTTATGTGTGCAATTTCTAAGGTATCCTAGATCTCTTTAGCAATAGTACAATTAGAGTTCCTTTCGTACTCATTAGGTGATAAAGATTTAGGCTTAAGTTAATCCATTTTACTTTAGATGTAAGTAAATGTCTTTTCTATCTTCTTCAGTCCACAAAGATTTGGGCTTAAGTTGTGGTACTCCATTTATTAATGTCTTCGGTGGTTCATAACCTTCTTCAACTAAATCCCACATGTTTATGTCTGTAACTTCTATAAAATCCCTAATGTTTTGTTTCCAGTATGTGTAGTGTTCACAATTAAATCTTGGGGGTTTGTGCATAAGAGGGCATTCTGGTAAGAATATGAAGCTGAAATCCATTGCTTTCTCTAAACTAAAAGAGTATCAAGAGCCAAAGCTCTAATACTAACTATTGGTCCCAAAAAATAAAATAAGATTTATGATCTTGCCCTTATTCCTTTAGGGGAATTTTATACTTTCTTTTTTTGTGTTAAATTCTAATTGAATTTAATATACAAAAGATCAACAATTTGATGCAGTATGCAAGTAATTTGCAATTAGATATAATATGCACAATAGAAGACTTTATTATTTACAAGAATTATACAAGAGTATTGGATTAACAATTAAATTGTTTGTTAATTGAAATATCAGAAAACTAGATTATAGAATTTATTTAGAACTATATCAGATATTAGTATAATAGAAATTCATAAAATAGAATTTATGCAGAACTCAGAATTATGCAATAATGTAAAATTAGTAATAAAAGAATCAAGACACAGAAATTTTTAAGTGGTTCAACTTTACTTAAAACTGCAATTCAAGTCTACTACATTGGATCAATACTCAATTGTATGATTGCTTTTATTAACTAATATAGGAATTTATCAAGGCTTTTATAAACCAATTTTACATACACAAGACTTGTCTGGGCTTTTGTAGACCTATGACATAAAAATTCTATATCTTTACCTAACTATGATCAACCTCACAGTTATAAAGATTTACAAGAATTCAATGCACCATCTACCAATTGTAGTCAACCTCATAATTCTAGAAGGATGCAAAGGAAAGATCAACCTCTTCCTTTGTATCTAGATTCCTAAAACCTAGAAATCTAAAGAAATAACCAAGATAGAGTTAAGAGATACAATATTGTGAATTGAGATGTAAATCTCAATAATCTAGGTAGAAATCTTCTTCAGATTACTCAAAGATTAATTGAATTGTTGAAATCAAGTGAGGTAATGAATATCAGGTATAAGCTCAGAGTTTCTCTATTTTTTGTCGTAGTGAGTTATAAAAATAAAATAAGGTTTGGTCTATTTATAGTTGAGATAGAAATAACTAATTTTTAGTCTTTGAATCGATTTGTGAATTGATTCATAGTAGTTATAACAAACTTGTAACTAACTAATCAATTTATAAATTGATTCAGTTTATGAAGAAATTTGTGTCCAAATCGATTGATGAATCGAATTATAGTGTTTTGAAAATAGGTATTGAATCAATTCAGAAAAATTCCAAACCTTTGGTAAGAAAAGTTTTCTTCATGAATCGATTCAAGTTCTCATAAGTTTTCCAGTGATGAATTGATTAACGTAATGAAACATAGTTTTTATAAAAATTTAACTTGTGAAGGAATATGTAAAAAGTTTCTTTGAAAACTTTTGATTTAAAACTCATTTTAAATGAATTATTTTACCTTAATGTAAGTTGTTTTAGAAAACATGATTGAGTAATTTGAACAAGATCTCATTTACAAAAGATCCTATTAAATCAAATAAAAAATTTAAAACTATTGTTGATCTTTTGAGTAAGCTTTGATCAACTTTGAATCCTACAACATAGATAAGTACTCAAGCATATATTTACCTTATGATATTGACTAAAAATGTTTTTCTAAATTTGTTTTTCAATTATCAAAATGAAGAAAATGTGTAGCTAGGATTTCATAGGCTAACACAGTTTGATCCGCACTTGGACTGAACTATTCCATGAACTATTCTATGAATTTTTTTACAACATTCCTATTTTACTAAAATTTTATATAGAAAAAGATAAAAAAAAATAGTACTACATAGAATAAAAAACAATGCTACTAATATGTAGTCATATAAGCTAATGATAAGCATTAAACACATCCATATGTAACTAAACTTCAGATACACTCACATTTTTTTCTTTTATAAAATGAAAAATATGAAAAAAGCTCTGAAACTACAACCAATTATATGAAAAAAACTTAATACTTAACTAGTCATCATCATAAATACATAACAATATCAATCTAAACATATATAAAAGATAGAAGGACATAAAAAATTCCATCATCTAAGTCAAATATTTTATCAAATTATCATCAAATTCTTTGAGCTTCCAACTCTATTGCTAACTTGCCAAAACCTTAGGCTTCCATGTTCCATAATCTATATATTTAAAATATATATGCATTAGTATTTAGCATATGATTTAATTAAATATATTAGCAGTATAATTAAATATAGAAGAGATATTCATATTTTGATCTATGTAGCTTTGCCAACTTCTTTTTCCCCTTATCAATTGTTGCCATCTATGTCGCTATGTTTGAATTTGCAACCAAGTCATTTTTATCATCATCATCCTCCAAACCTACAATTATAATTTTGTAAATCATGAAATTTATAATTTATAAAGAATCAAAGATTTCAAAAATTATTTAAAGCAAAGATTATATCAAAACTATTACTAGTAGGGGTAAAACCATGGATCCAACTATAAATACAAATAAGAGCTTAAACTTTCTTAGAAAGGAGATAACTTCTATACTTGTTTAGTATACACCCTCCAATACTAAATGTAGATTTAGATGTCACCATAATAATCGGCACACTTAACAAGTCGCAAGGCATAATTGCTACATTTAGAAATCTAATCTTTTGTATCTTCCACCTATCCAAAACATCTAAATCTTTATAGTGCTCAAAGCCAAGCTTAGACTCTTCCAAATAATCAGTTCTTGTAACAATTTAAGAATTAAAAGCCTTGAAAATCATCAAAGAAAAAAAAAATCAAAACACAATCACTTGTTCAAAAGCCATGAAATATAAGCAACAAATAAAAACTATAATATAAAGTTACATTGAAAGCATTTTCCCTTTACTACTTGCACTTGAACTTCTTGATGATGACATAGAAGAATTATTTGAAGAATTCATTACTTGACTTCTTGATGATCTAGGAAAATTCTTTAGATATTCATCATGGAACTGGGAAAGCTTTATCCTCACAATATTCAATTTCTTTTTAGAAGATGTGGGATCAAAAGTATTGTAACAAAACTCCAATAAGGAAAGCTTGATTTGTGGATTAAAATCAATAACCATAGCACACAAAACATTATATTCACTCGTTTATTTACCAAATTTACCTTTCATATTAACTATCATGTCTCTTATCAAAACATCTTTACAACTCAGATGATCCAATAAAAGGCATTCAATTTTCCAAATTGAGTGAAACATAAGTTGACAGTTGAATAACTTAAACTAGATATCAAATTGGTCATATCCTAAAAAGGCTCTAAGAATTTACATATTTTTTCACCTTTTCTTCACTCTTTATTACATGGACAACACTTGTTATTTTTGTCATTCAAAGCAAGACCGGAACATGCACTCCTATATTTCAAAGCATTATCAAGCATAAAAAATGTAGAATTCCATCCTGTAAGCTCATCTAAATGCAAATGTACACTTGTATTAGGTGAAAACTTTTACATACATTCATCAAAACTTCTCATTCTCACCTCTGAACCTTTCACATATTTGATATTTTCTCTAATTTTACACAAAGATCTAAAGCTACTTTTTTAACACTTCTTACACTACAAGATTTAAAATATATGTAGAACATCAAACATGAAAAAATTCACCTTCACACAACAACCTTTCTTGCTAACAAAGTTGATCTCTGATGTTCAATTACATGTTATCATTTGTCAATGCATTATCCAAAGAAAGTGAGAAAACCTTCCTATCTATTCCCCATTCAAACAAAAGTTCCATTATTTTCTTTACTAATTCAATCCTCAAATGTGAAGGTGGCATGCCACAAAAAAACTAGAATCTTACTAGTTAACTTTCAATGAAGATCAACATAATAGGCAATTGAGCAAATATACCATTCTTGAGTGCAATAAGTTCACAGGGTAGAAGTAAGACACACTTTATCTAGAATTTTTGTCAATTCATCTTTCAAGCATTCCTTTTCATTCAGATAAAACTTCCACACATCAAATGCAACAGTATTTATAGAAATCAATTTTACATAAGGACTTAAATACTTGAAAACATCCTTAACTCCATCACACTTGACAAAGGAAAAAGGGAGGTCATGTTTCATGGTTGCCAAAGCCAAATTTTTTCCTAAAAATTGTTTGATCAATTTTCCAATTCCTTAATTTTCCAAATTTATCTAATATTATTTCTAGTAGCTTTGTTTGCTCAAACCCTTCAAGTGCCTTACATTTTCCTATATGATAAGAAAGGGAAGAAGTACCATACTTACTATCACTTACCATATAACTCTCTCCACAACCCTCATATGTGACTCATGGTTTATCTACAAGACATATTTTTAGATTATTAAAAAAAGCCAAACATTTGAAGTAGTCTTTTTATCTTTTATTTTATTTTTAGGTTCAAATATATGAGTGCTTTGCTCGCCCCAGCTTCGTTATCATGTTGATTCTCAAGGACCCCAACATTGTTCCCTGCCCTATCATCGTCATTAACATTTTCCAACTCCACATATTAGTGTGAAAGAGTGAAGCCATATTAAGACTACTAATGAATTGAAGTGTACAAACCAACATACAACAACACATAAACAATTATTCATTTAACATTTGTCATAGAATGTAAACAATCATGGAAACACAATCAATTATTCAATTAATACCCCCTTACTTCTTAGTAAGCAAGGAATCAAAATCCAATTCAGTAGTCACACTTAGAGCCTATTCTCCTTCTCCAACGTCTACGTATAGCAATAAAAAAAGTTATTAATTAAGAAATTTGCCTCCTCCTCCAAAATGTGCAAGTATGCAATCTCAACTCCTCTTTGACTTTCAATTCAATCTTCAATCTTTAATCTTCAAGTTTCCAATGATCCCTTTTTGGGCAAAGTACAACCTAATGAAATTGAAGACTAAATTAGTCACATGAGAAACATTTTTCAAACTATTAGCTAAAACTTGTATGAATAGAGATACAATTATAAAATTTGCTTAGCTAAAAATTTGATTAGAAATATATTTGGAGAAAAGCAATAAAATTATTTTTAATACGAAATAAGTTTAAAGAAGATGAATAGTTTTAGTTGTGCTTTTATTAAACAACATTATTACGCCATTAATGAAGAGCTTGAGTTGATCAGTATATATATTTGTTAACTTTAATTTCATACTTTGATAATTATGGATGGAAAGAATAAGGCCATTTTTTTTTTTTTAAAATTCCAATGTACATTAATGTTATCTCAAAATCTAGGCTAGAAATGGAAATACATGTTTCTAAACTAAATGATAAAAATGTCTAAACAATACTTGGCCCCTTCCTTGTTGTTTTCCAACCATATTTAAACACTTATCAAACAAGTCTTAATCCTATTTTTATGTAGTTTCAAGATTTCACACTTATACCATATTTATATAATTTTTCATATATGTTGATGCGTTGTAGTGTCCTTTAATTTTGAATGTTGTTGTTTTGCATAAACACTGAACCTTATACATGTAAGATCTCAAGTCTTGACATAGGTAATTCAGGTATTCTCACAACATATTATTTAACCAAATGAACATTCTTCTCTTAAACATATTACAAAGATATCCAAAGATGCATTTCAAATACTTCTACTTTTAAGCATTATTCAAGCCATTATGATGTGAAATTTGGGAGAAACAAGACATACAACCAAAGAATTGGACCAAAATATAACTAGAGACCCTTCAATTAAGACCTACAAACTTCGCTTTATTTCAAATTAATATGTACATGTAAAAGAATATAAACGCATGGAAGAAACCGCTTGTTATGCGATCACAAAGCAATGAATTTAGGCAAAAAAATTGAAAAGACTCAACTTTAATTTATGCCATAATGTTGCGATGCTACTCGTGCTCCGCTGGCGACGATGTAAGAATACATGTATGCATGACATAATGTGTGTGTGTGTGTGCGCCTATATATATATATATATATATATATATATATATATATATATATATATATTACATAAGAATGTATGTGTGCAAGAAAGTAAGTAACATATGTAAGTATGCATGTATATAATACATAAATGCAAAAGCCAAAATCCCTATTTAACAACTATTATGAAAGGGTCTTCCTATAAACTTATGAATGTTTAAATCTTGAGTGTAAGATTTGTATACTATATTTGCAATGATTCTAGTAAATGATGATGATTTAATCAGTTTGTTTAACTGCTTGGATATGTTATCTATTAGGAGTACCTAATAACTATATAGTCATTTTAATGCAAAATATAAATTTTAGACTTTATTAAATGAAGTTATGTTTCATTAAACGGATTTTAAAATCGATAATAAAGTATTTAGATTACTTCTTTATTTATATGAGTTATTGTATGAGTCTCAAATAAATTATACGTGTTATAATAATTGTCTTGGATAATAAGGAAACTATTTATCATGTATAGTTGTTTTAAAATGCTTAAAGTATTAATTATTTTAACAATTGAATAGACACTTGATTTACTGTGTGTTAAGAATTGTAACTTAAGCTTTATTAAATATTATGGAAATTTTACTTATGTAGATTTTACAACTTATGAAAGCCTACTTAATAAAACTTGAAAACACCCCGGTGGCTCTAATCATCTAGAATTAAGCTTAAAATTTTGTATAGATAAACAATTGAATTTAGGACTTAAGGCTTTGATATTTAGTGGAGTTAAATCATGAAATTTCATACTAAATTCGGTAATTTTAAATTGGAGAAATGAAGCATAAGTTATGTTTTACTAACTTAGTTTGTGAAGAAAAAACATATAGAATAAATAAATTGATGATAGAAATTAAAATGGAAATTTCGGTTTGTAGGTAATTTTAGGAGTTTTATAAAATGCTTGGAGGAGTTTGGGGGATTTTTGGTGATGTGTAACTTTCAATTAGTATCAATTTTGGGGTTGTAGTCATTGGAAATAACATGGTCTAGTTAATGACTAATTTAATTAGGGACTAATTCATGAAATCTTAGTTGTGATTGTCACTCTTAGGTTGAAGTGAGTCTTTGGAAACTTGGTTATTTGACTAATTTTGAATGAAATTGTGGATTGCTCATCCTCTTTGGCAAATTTGAGCTCTAAAATAATTTGATTAAGGTGATTAAATAGCTCACCTTTCTAGTATATTGTTTTGTGTAACTTTATAGTGAATGGTTATAAACTTTGAATTGTTGATGGCTAAGATGATTACCTAGGTTAGATATGAACCATGAAAAATAATGAGTGTATGTTGTAGTAGTATGATTCACATTGCTATTATCTTGAATGTAGAAGAGTTAATTTCTCAAGCACTTCATTCAAATTCTTACATATTGTGTTGAAGTGTACTTTGAATATGATGGAGTGAACGGTGGTTGTGCATGCATCTTAATTGCTATGTCTCTTTAATGTGGAATGAATATGTGTTTGAAATGTTGTAATATTTGATTCGGATGTTGTTGCATGTTCAATGTTTTGACGTGGTGTAATTATCTTGATTGAATGATGATTAATATGAAACTTGGACCTTTAATCAAGTTTTTGGGCAAGTCCCCTAATACAATTGAATTGTTATAGTGAAATGGCCATTAAATCGGTGGAGAGATAAGATGAGTTAAATTGGTAGAGAAACAAAGAGTATAGAGATTTAATTGATATTGAAAAGTATTACCATTGGTAAGTTGCTTTAAGAAGTTAGTTTATGAATCCAACTTCATTTTACTTAACACATTTTAAATTGTTTAATGAATTTCCATTGGAATGGATTTATGTAATGTGAGTTGATATATGTTTGCTAGCTAATCCTTTGGGGTATGGAAGTGTTCTTTGTTGAATTATTGGAAATGAACATGAAATGTTCCTTTGAATGAAGATGGCCACAAGCCATTTAGTCAGAATGATTGAAACTACAAATAAATAACTTTTTCGAATGCATGATATTGATCACAAGTCCCATTTGCAGACTATTTAGAAAATTGCAAACATGATGATTTTTCTTTTGATGGTGGGGAAATACCACCCTTATGAATGATTAGAAATTATTGATATATTGTTTCTTTGTTGAAATGAGGAATTACCATTGGCCCTTCTTATTGACTAGTTGGAAATGCCTATATGATATTTGCCCATTGTTGGATGTGGAAGTGGTAGACTTTGTAAGTAACCTTGCCTACTAAGAGCATAATAGAATGTGTGAATGAAATGTACATGTCTAGAAGTTTCATGCTAGAACTATAAAGTTACATAATAATTTAAAGAAAAAAATAATTCACTTAGTAGCTAACCTTGCTCATGCTTAGCTATCATGTTTGCATCAGAGACCATTGAAAAAAAAAAGAGAAATGAAACCCTAGAAATTTATAAATTGTTAGTTTTTGTCACTTGTTGATTTGGTTAGATGTTGTAATTTGAATGAGGAGTATGTTTTCTTTTCCTTACTATAGTTGTTTGCTTTACGATAAGTAACACTAGAAAATTGACAAGTGAATATGAATGTTGATGTTATTTACTTACTAGATTTTTTTCAAACTCACTACATTTTCCTGAAATAAGATGTTTTAGGTTATATAGTTAACTTTACTCGATGGACTACTTGGATGGAAATTGAAGACATAAAGCTTGGAGAAAAATTTTTCTACAATTAAAAAGTCATAATATGCATAAGTGTCTTGAGTATATTTATTAGTACACATTATGTTATTTTGTTGATTAGTTGTATATTTGGGAAATTCTTATGTTGAAATACAAGTGGTATTTAAGGTATGGAACCTTGACAAACATTAGGAAAGAGAGATATTGGATTTTCATTTAAAAGATCAAAAGGAAAGCTTAAGGTTCTTGGATCATCACCAAGGTGATTTGTTCTAATCATGTTCCTTAAAAATAGGGATGTGTCAATTTCAAAAGATTGAACCCATACTAAACTTTTGTATATATGTAGTGATAGTAATAAGTTGTTAGTTTAGGGTTGAGAACTTTGGCTACACTAATTGCATAATCTTGTTTGGATCTGTTAACCTTAAGGGAGATTGTTAGCCTTAAAGGATATTGTTAACCCCAAATGACTTTTAAATCACTACTTATTAGTTTTGGATGTTGAAAAACAAC